>WELB01000001.1:1924943-1940745 GCA_009602725.1 Spirogloea muscicola | reverse complement strand
TGGCCGGAGCCTGGCGCCTCGGCCGGCGGAGGCCCGGATGAGGGCCTCGTGGCGCCCGAAGCCGCTGCCGGCCCCGAGCGCCGCTGCGAAGCGGCGCGCCGGGGCCTGCTGCGCCGAGCTGGAGGGCGGTGACGGCAGGAGGCGCACTGTGGCCAAGCACGGGCTTGCTGGGGGCGCCTCTGATGGGGATGAGGCGGTCAGCCTCTCCGCGAGCGCGATGCTGAAGAGGTTACAGGAACAGCTCAGGGACGCGACGCTGCTGGAGGTGAACGTCTTCTCCCCCTCCTCTTGCCTGTGCAAGCTGAGGCCTAGAGGAGCCTGGCCTCGCTTTGCCACAGCCTGACAGTGGGTTGCTTGTGAAGGCTTGCCGGCAATGCATGTGCATCCTGTACTGTCGGTGGTGCTAGTAGGCCAGCTTAGGTGGTCTTTGGGCGCACAATCATCAGCCCTTTTTGTCCAGCGGTCTCCAGCTCACATTGTGGAGCTTGCAGCCAGTGCCCCAATCATGACAGCTGTTTGTCACACTTGGCAGAACTACACGGAGGCAGCAAAGATCAGAGATGTCATGAAGTCCTTGGAGGAGCATGACCCTCTTCTGCTTGTGAAGAAAATGCTGCAGGCAGCCATTGCTGAGGAGAAGTACGAGGTTGGTTCCCATTTTCTCTACTGTAGGTACTTATCTAAGAGCAGGTTATATGACAGTTCTTTCTTCTAGATGAAGACTCTCTCTCAATTCCCAGCCAGCATTGCATCCTTCCTTGATTGGCCATCCTTACCATGCCCTTGAGAAGCTCTGGCCTACTCAGCAATGGCAAGGGTCACTAGATGTGGAGCATTGACGTCCGTCACGCCTTGTGGGGTGGATCTTGCAAACAGGAGGCGGCCATGTGCAGAGATGAGTTGAAGCGTTTAGCTCCACTTCATGCTGATGCTTTGATTGAGGAAAGTGAGCTAAAATCCTTCAGCGACTGCACAACGCAGGTGAAGTACCCTACTGTTCTTTCAACCTTACCAGGAGCTTCTCCAACAGCTGCCGTTTGAGCGCATGCTGAGTGCGAACTTGTGTTTCCAGGTGTCATGTAGCACACAAGCGAGCACGTTGTAGCTCAAAGAACGCAATGTCTTATGAATGGTCTGTTTCTTGGTGCCTTGGTGTCTCTGGGTTCTGCATACAAATTTGTCATGCTGATTTGCGCTTGCTCTATTTGGTGCCCTCTGCAGGGGGTACGAGTCAGGGTGAGAAGTGTGTATGTGAAAGACCGCAGCCAACCTTCGCGGCAGCAGTTCTTTTTCGCATACCGCATCCGCATCAGCAATGAGGGCAGCACTACTGTACAGCTCATCAATCGGCACTGGATGATTGCTGATGCCACTGGTCACACAGAAGAGGTCAGGTATGATCTAGCGTCTCAGGGCTTTACTTTCATGTGATCACCAATGACAACCTCGCCGCAACAAGGCGCGCTCTGCAGTTTCTGTAGCCTATTCAAGGCAGAGGCACTAAGCAGCTATGATGTACTGCAATAAGCATATGTCTGCATAAGCTTGTTGCCTTGCGTGAGCTAATGAGATTCATAAGCTTGTTGCCTTGCGCGAGCTAACTTGACCTTCCCAATGTGACCATATTTCAGAGGACCTGGAGTTATTGGAGAGCAACCGATATTGCCACCTGGTAGCAGCTTTGAGTACACATCTGCATGCCCGCTGCGTACAGCATCGGGCACAATGGTAGGTCCAGCTCTGCTACGACCTTGTGATCTGCTCACAACAACTTAACAAGTAGATGTGGGATATCAAAGATGAGGATTACATGCTGTGTAGTGATGACGTGCACCATCTGTGATGACATCAGGTTATAGATGCAGCAAGCACTTTCGGTGCACGCCGTGCCCTGATGGCACTGGCTGCCCCGAAATTTGGTGTCGTGATGCCATCTTCATTGCAATGTAAAGTACTGCCAAGAAATGCTGATACATGCCACTCATTGGTCAGCTGCCTCATCCTCTCACCGTTTTGCAGCATATCTTTTGTGTGCCTGATCACAGAGTGGAGAGTATGAGATGGTGTACATTAATGACAGCCTCTCTGAACCTTTCCTGGTGAAAGTGGGAACATTTGCACTCTCGATCGATAGCGACGATCATCCAGAATGAGGTCCTCACAAGGCCATGCTCTAGCTTCTGTCCACCACCTCTTTTAGTACGTCAGATTCTTACAAACTAGCCTACACGAGAAACAGGCAGGCTGCACAACAAGTGGTGTAAATATGTTCCCATCACCTGAGGTTAAGACACCCTCACTTGCATATCCCGAAAACACAGTTCAGTAATTTGCAGGCTCTCTATATCCTCAAGCAAATCGTGCTGTTTGCTCACGCCCTTGCCATCAATGTGGTCCTTCATAGCTTGTGCAAATCTGGGCAGTAGTAATGTGCTCCATTTGGTAGGAGAGCTGTTGCTTACTGGGCAGGCTGACTTGCGGACCTGGAGCACACAATGCAACCCAGGCACCCCTTTAGAAGTGAGATTGTTTGAGCTGAACAGAAGTCTGCTATAGCAGCCATACTTGAGTATTGATCCTTTTCTAATTTAAAATAGGATCAATAGCAATCGCAGTTTTCCCAGTCTGACTGTTATGTGTAGAATTGAGGCTGTGTGGCATGCGTGTGAAGACCTGCCATCTTTCTGCATACATTGACTACTTGCGAGAATCCTACAATAGAAAGACTTGTCTATATACAAAAAGGAGAAGAGCGACAGCTTCGTCATAAAAGTATGACGGTTCACCTTATCCGTAATTCAATTAGCCAAATTTTGAGACTTGAGCTCCTGTCAGCATCAGCATGGTTTACTCTGATAAGCAGAGGAGGGTCGATTTGACAACTAATGGAAGAGGAAGGGCCTCCCACGGGCAGGCATCTTGCCACTGCACCGCAGCCTGCGGTATGCTTCCCGTATGTGGCAAGGCCGTATGGGGCCTGACTCGCCTCTCTCACTCATCACAATCCGCCCTGTGTCAGCTCAGAAAGCAAACAATGTAAGAAGCGGTTAAGGAATTGAGCAAGTGTGTTGCCTTTGGGATACATAGAAGCGGATGGCTGGATAAGTCCTCCAATGTGGCTCACGATTATAATATCCTCAAAAGACGGAATGGCAGAATAGCTTTACAGCGTCAGGGCATGTATGTGCCATATTGGAGGGTCTGACCTGTCTCCACCAGCTCGCCCACAAACATCTTTGCAATGCCAGACATGACAATTGCAACCTGGAGGTTGACATTGGTTCCGGCGACAGCCTGCACCAGCTGCAGCACCAGGTGTGATCACATGCAAGCAGCACGTCAGCGAGCTTGTCGAAAGGAAGGCTGCAGCTGCCTCATCCAATGTGCTAGCTACGATACCAGACACATCTCAATGCATTCCTCTATGCCCAGTGAAGCTGCAGAGCTGGGCGGCATCATCGAGGTAAGAAGCGCTGCCCTCACCCGCTTCATGTTGGTGCGCTGGAATCCGGACCGCCGGAAGCACTCGTACCGGTTCATCTGCTCGGGCGTGAACTTGGACAGCACCGCCCTGTGGACCACCGCGGCGCCTCGCGGCAAACGTGAGGAGTCTGAGCGCGGCGGCCGGCTGTCGGCTCCGCAGCACAGCAAAGCTGAATCTGATAGCTGCTGAGACGTGGTTTAGGGATTCACGGTTTTAAGGTTAAGGGTGTGATTAAGTGTGGGACTGGGGCGTCGGGAGGAGCGGGCGGGTCTTACTGCATGCGCGCGGGGTCCATGGTCTGGACCTTGTGCAGCTCCTCGGCGTCCGGCTGCTCGCCCTCGTCGCCGTCCTCCGCCGCCGCCGCCGCCGCCGCCGGGTCCTCCGGCGGCGCGCCGCCGTGGTCGCCGCCGTCCNCCACATTCACTCAGCCGCCGCCGCCGCCGCCGCCGCCGCCGCCGCCGCCGCCGCAAGGCGCGGCCGCCAGAGGCAGAGGCAGCCGTCGGCGCCGGGGACACGGCCAGGAATGTGCCGCTGTGCTACTGGAGCTGTGCACTGTTTCTCTGGCCGCGCTTCTTCTTCTCTGACCTGCGGCTGCTCAAATTGGAGCACTGAGCACCCAGTGGCCACTTTCAGTCGCCGTGTGCTTTAGCGCATTTCTGGCCCCTTTCGTAGTTCATCCTTTTCTTGGGCTGGCCGATCACAGCCATCGCCCACTGCTGCAGGAGTCTCTCTCGCACGTCGCTCGGCTCGAGTCCGCAGCGCCGCCCCCCGGCCTCCGTGCCGCCGCCGCGGAGCCGCGCCGCGGCGGCGGCGCCGATGTCGCTCTGGCGCGCGGCGGTGGGGCTGCTGCTCTTCCTCTGCGACGTCGGCGTGGCCGGCCTCTCATGCTGCTGCTTCGCCTGCCTGCTGGCGGCGCTCGCCGCCTGCCTCTCGGCCTACGCCTTCGTCAAGAACGCCGTGGAGCCCTGACGCGCACTACGAGCGCCACCCTCTGCGGGCCACCAATCCGGGGCTTCCGCCGCCGCTCTACCTCAGCTGCCGCTGCAGGACAGTAGCTGCTGCAAGTGCAGGCAGCACCATTGACGTGCTCACAGCATGATCCCACAGCTGCCAATTGCACAAGCCGACCTGCGATCTTGCCCTGGAGCGCAGCGAGATGTGATTGACGGTGCAGCGCCGACTTCGCACACCACTCACTGCAACCACGCTTTCCTCACATGAGCTACTTGATCGAGCCACCACATGCGAGCTACCACAGGCAGAACCTTGCCAGTGCCACAACTGCACTGACTAGCGCAGTTTCCAGCAGCCTACGTCGGTTGCTCGTCGGCCCAGCGCTTCTTTCTCTTTCGCATCAGGTTTTTCCCAGGCACTCGATGCCAGCCTTTTCAGCTGCAGACCTACTCACCATACTGTCTAGAAGCCTGTCGCTGCCCCACATGCTCGACAATGACAAGATGCTACAGGCTTGCTGCCGCTTCATATCAGGCTCGCAATCGACCTCCAAGGCGCGACAAGAAGACATGCTTGACATGGAACTGCATGGCTGTTGCCAGAAGCCACATGCACACCCGAGGGACTGCACATGTGGCGGAACCCCTTTACAGCCACGTCAACAAACAAAGCCCATACATGGAGCTGGCCGACTGGCCTGCTAGCGCTGGGCACGTCTCCATGTCAGTGCCTGACACAAAGAGTAAGGCGTGCAATGCTAATCTCTTGCCTGTACCAGCGGACTCTTCAGAGTGAGTGAAAGATAAAGTCTATCTGCTAATTCAGCAGCGTACCGCAACCAACCTCTGCACCCCTGAAGGAGCTAATCTTCTGTAGTAACTAGGAGATGCGATGCTCCTCTATGCAACCAGTGTGCTAGCAGTCGCAGACTCACTGCACAGACACCCAGGGCATCACAGCAACTTCATCAGCTGACAATCATATTCAATATAAGCAATGTAGCTGACCACAGAACCAGCGAAGCATACGAAGTGCTCAAGCTGCAGCATCGGACTGCACGTCTTATACAGCAGCAGCTCAGGCTAGTGCACAATCCTCGATATAGGGTCAAGTCGAATACTGACTATTTCCAGGTCGGCGGGAGCTTCTTTGTGCGCTTGTAGTAGCGTGCCAGCCGGTGGACGCGGCTCTCAATCAGGATGAGCCGAAACTTAGAGTCCTTGTCCTTGCGATTGCGTTCAAGGTGCTTGCGGACGGCCACTGCCTTCTTGATGAGGTGATAGAGGTCCTCGGGGATCTCAGGACCTAGGCCTGCACAGGCAAGGAACGCACAGCTTCAGGTCTGGCAGTATCAAAAGGTCCTGGACTTGCCTGATCCTAACCAGCTCACATTGCAAAGTAGAGGTGATTGGCGACTGCTCATATGCTGGTGGCTAGGACTGAAGACGAGTACAGCAATCAGTCAAACAGTGACCGGAGGCCAACCCCCAAAGGCTCCATGTGCATGCAGTGCTGCGAGAAGTGCAATTGATGGGTAGGTAAGCGCCAAGGAAGAGCGTCGCACCATGGCCCTTGAGTATCCGCAGGATCTTGCTGCCCGTCACGGACTTCACTTGGGCAATGCCGTGGGAATCTCGGAGAATGACGCCAATCTGCGAGGGCGTTAAGCCCTTCTTGGCCAGCTTGCAGATGTTGTCCTCCACCTGCACAGCAGTTAGGCGCCACGCACTTGATGTGATCTAGCGCTCCTTGCAACGACCACATCGCCCGACCAGAAACACCCCAGGCGGGATTAGAAACCCGAGCACACAAAACCCCAAGACATTACACGGTCTGTTGAGAGGACACAGTGACACCAATATGAAAGACTGAAAACGAGGCCATCCATGCGAGGAGACCGTGGGGCAGCAGCTGCAGCGCGAGCCAGCTGAGAGTGCTGTGGCATCTGCAAGGGCGGCGGCCTCGACAGGATGTGGAGCTCTCAGACTGACCTCCTGCTGCGGCGCCTTGAGCCAGCTGGGCGGGGTGCGCTTGTAAGGCAGCGCGGATGAGGACATGCCCTTCCTGCGCGCGCCAAACTGAGGCCGGGACTGAGAAAAGCCCGCTCACAACAGGGACGCCGGCGCGGCCGGCGCCAAGACGAGGAGCTGGGCCCACGGCAGCACCGTCGTCGGGCCAGCCGCCGACAGACAGGGAGCACCGCCCTCCGCCTCCGGCATTCCCCAGCGCGGGTCCGGCCCCGGGGACCAGGTCTGGCGGCTCAGCCCGACAACGGCAGGGGCGAGGCGGGACGCCGTCGAGGGCACGTACCCTTTGCTGTGCATGCGCCCCATGGTGGCGGCTGCGGAGGGCGCTGCGGGCGGGAGCCGGGAAGGGACTCGGGCCTCTGGCGCTCTGTAGCCGCGGGAAGCTCCGGCGCGACCGCGGCGGCAGAGGCGGCGGCGGCGGAGAGCGCGGCGGAGAAGGCGGCGAGAGGCGCGGGCGGATGGCAGATGCTGGTCCCAGCCCCTAAACCCCAGCACCTGCTCGGGGCGGCCTAAACCCTTGCGACATCCAACGGCCACGAGCGGGCGGATGCTGGACCTCCATCTGACGGCGTGCCGGGGGGGGGTGGGCAGGATGAGCTGACGCTGACGTGGTCCTTCCAACACGCCAGCCATTGACAAGCGCTGACCGTATCGCGCTCGGAGAGCTCGCCGCGTGGCAGCGTGGCTCCGGTGGTTGACCGGCAGTCCGCCTGGCCCTGGCTTGGCGGCGACGGCATTGCAGGAGGGAGGGAGGAGGGAGGGACAGGAGGGAGGGAGGAGGGAGGAGGGAGGAGGGAGGGCGGAGGGCGAGGGCTGCCAGCCTGCGCCTGCGCGATACAACTTCCGGGTGCAGCCTCTGGACTGCCGCTGCGCCCGCCTCCGACTGCGCCCGCCGCGCCGCTGCCACAGCCGCCGCCGCCGCCGACTACGCGGCGAGCCTGGCTCTGCGCTCACCTGCGAGGCCCATTCTTCCGAAAGCGGCGGCCATGGCCGACGGCCCGTCCGCGACGCTGCAGGCGGACAGCCCGGGGCCCGCCCTGCTCCAGGTGCGCAGGCCCTGCGGTCCTCCTCGGCCGCCCTGCGGAGCGGCTGCTGTGGCCCCTCGCTGCGCCGGCATACCCTCTGAGCCCCTTTCGCATGCGGCGTGGGCTTATATTGCAACATATTACCATTTCAGTACACCACTTGGAAGCTGCAGAAAGAATTAGAAACCAACGATACGCTAATGTTACATTTATTCTTTGCCACCAAATCGTCTTGTTCTGAATCTGCGGCGCGGGCGCGCAGGTGGTGCTGCCGGACGCTCAGCCGCAGCAGCACCGCAAGGTGGCCCACATCCTCGTGCTGGACCGCAGTGGGTCCATGTCGGGAGGCCCGTGGTCCGAGGTCCAGGCAGCCACCGCCTACATCGAGAGCGAGGTTAGCTTTGTGTTGGGCTCTCAGTGCTCATAAGACAGCGGGCAGGTTTGCCACGTCGTAACACCAAAGGTCATTGGTGCGACCTTCCTGGTGCCTCTTTGGCCGCGACTGCTGCTAATTGCGAGTGACCACCCCAAATGGGGTCCCTTGTTGCAGGCGAAGAAGCGCGCCGGAAAGGGAGCTGCGACCTCTGTCAAGTACATCATGTATGAGTCGAGCGCCTGCGAGGCGGCGTACGCGGATGTCCAGGCCGCAAAGGCACGCGGCGGCACCAGCTTTGTGGCGGCATACAGGGAGATCGTGGCGTGCATCAGCCGCGGCGAGGCGGCCGAGAGCTACGTTGTCTCATTTCTCACCGGTGCGCCACTCGAGCATGCCGAGTGCCCCAGTGATCTGCGCATCGGAGGAGGCCTGTTGGTCGTGGCATCTGACGCTGCTTCGTGCTTTGGACGACTTGCCAGACGGCGAAGCCAACCACGACCGCGAACAGGACGCCGAGATGGCCAAGCTCCAGCAGTTTCTCCGCACGGGCGTTAATGGGGCACAGACAGTCGTGCACACCATCGGCTTTGGCCACACACATGACCTCAGCCTCCTGGAGCAGGTGAGCGCCAACTTGGCGCGCCCTCCTATTAGCCGATGCTGACTTGCGGTATGACCAGTGACCTCGGGTCCTCACAGCGCGCAGACTGACACGACTGCCTGCGCTTGTTCTCGCGCCAGCTGCGGCTGTGTGGGTCCAAGGAGGGGTACTACCGGTACTGCGAGGGAGGTGGTGGCCGCAACAGCGCCTCAATCAGCACCAAGTTCGCCGACCTCTTTGACTTCGTGAGCTCCGCGGTCGACATCACCTACGACGTCGGCGGCGGTGCCATACCCACCCTTGCGCATGTTTCCGAGTGAGTAGCCAGTGCCTGAGGCTGTCGTACATGTTAGGAGGCCCTGTGAAGCACGGCCAGCACTCAGATGCTAGCTTGTGATTGGTCAAGTGCAGCATGCAGCTCCCTCGCGTTTCGGTGTGCGTGACTGGACGCTCAGTATCATCCTGCTTTGGGCTGCGGCTATGGCAGCGGCAAGATTGTGCTGGAGGCGTGGCTGGAGTCCAGCGTCCCGACACCAGCCTCGGTTTGCGTCCGCCTGGGCACAGGCGACTCAGACATCGCAGTGGGCCCCGTCCAGCTCATACCGGCAGATGCGCTCTTCCCAATGAAGATTCTGGAGCGGGATGTGGCTGCCACTGTCGCCGCCGGCACCACCGGCGGTGCTGCAGCAGCAGCTGTGCCGCAGCTGCAGGCGCGCCTGGATGCCTTCAACCCCTTCCGCCTCCCCAAGGCTGTGCGCGAGGTTGTGGCTTAACCGATGCCACCATTGTCAAAGCATGCTGTGGGCCACGTTCGTCTACGTCCTTGGCGCTGTGATCTGGCGCCCACTCCTGCCGCTGACTTAGTGGAGGAGCGTGCCTTTGGCGTGGCAGGAGGGCATTGCAGCTAAGGCATTGGTGCAGGCACAGGTTGACATGCTGCACAGCGCCCGCGCCGAGGCGAGCCGGAGTGCTGGCGCCGCTGCTCGCCTGGCGGACCTCCGCTACGCTGCTGTCTTTTCCAAGGCCCGCCGCCAGCGCACTGTGGACGTGCGGGCTGCCGCCAATGCTGCCGTCCTGGATCGCATTCAGGGAGAAATTGAGAGCTTCAAGGTGCGTGATGAACGGCGCTTGGCCGGTAGCATGTACATCGTCGCTTCTTTGCCGCCATGTAGGCTGCAGTTTCTTACTGTGTCCCTCGCACTGCAGGTGGATGATGGAGCGTTTGATGGCGTAGACCTGCAGCTCTGGTGCTGTGATGTGTCACACTTCAGCGCTGCAGAGCTAGTGGAGGACGGCGACGTGCTCGGCTTCGGGCTGTCGGTCACGGAGCGCAGCGAGCACATAGTCGACGCACCCCAGGGCCTGTATGTCGCCTCCTTCTCGGTCACGCTCGTCTCCCGGCGCACGTTCGATCAGGCGCTGCGCTACCAGCTGCCTCTCCAGGGCCCCGTGGCGAGCACCTGTCCTGAGCCACCTTGCAGAGCACCTTCGGTTAAGGCCGCATGAAAAAACTCGTTTGCTTCACTATTATGGACGTGTGGTAGCAACCATTCCATGATATTTTATTCGCTTTCTCTCATTCACTTTAGTTGGTCAAGTGGGACCTCAGAATGACTGTAGTCTCAGTGGTGTGTGCAGGGTGTCCATGGGGGCTTCTACCCGGCTGGCAAGCGGCCCCCGCGGGAGAGCACGCCGACTGATGACGACAACGACGACGGATGGGGAGCAGAGCCGGTGTCAGTGCCGTCTGCGCTCAGCGGGCGGGCCCGGGAGCCAGTCAATGCATGGCTGCCGCTCTACGTCTGCGCCTCGCATTTCGAGCTGGTGCGGTTGCAGCTGCAGCCGGCGCTCGGCCTCCTCGTTGCCCTCGACCCGCTGGCCTACGCACCGTCGCAACTGCTGGTCCTCTACACCATGCTGGGCCACATGCAGGCTCATCTTGACGCGCTAGTTGGTGGGCCGCAGGTACACTATCGATCATCGTCAACTCGTGCTGAATTCACAGAAACCCCATGTTATGAATGTGATGCTTGATGGTTGTATGCTTGAGGTTGCATGTCAACGCATACCGGCTCTGCAGCGGCTAGCAGCACCTCTGAAATTTGAGCAGTGCAAATGGCCTCCAGGCATCAATAGCGACTGTTGGAGAGCGGCAGGCAGCAATCCTTGCCGACTACCGCCGGTTTTGCCAAGCGATGCAGCCAGAGGTTCTGCGAACGGTGCTCAAGGGCGCCGATCCGCTGCGGGCATTCGTTTCATCAGCTGCAGGGCGCACCAAGGCCGTCATGCCCAACCTCGTGACAATCGTTGGTTGGGCTATAGCGAGTGACAATGATGGAGCAGCCATCGCAGCGCTGCAGCAGCCACTGCTGGAGGAGCACACCCGACGGCAGCTCTCAGGCTACTACCGCAATACACCACCCGACAAGCTCGCTAAGCTAGTCAAGCAGCTGCTGTATGGTGTGATTGAGGTAAGCTGCTGCTGCCAGGCGCCATCATTGCAGCACTGCTTGGCTGTGTGATGTCCTCCACAACCATGTCGGTGCCAGCCTGCTATTGTTTCGTGGGTGCTGTTCTGAGCTCTTCCATGCTAACATCCCAGGAGGTGACCACCTGCAAGGAAGACCTGGCCAGCAAGCTCCGT
Organism: Spirogloea muscicola; assembly: GCA_009602725.1. Lineage (NCBI taxonomy): Eukaryota > Viridiplantae > Streptophyta > Zygnematophyceae > Spirogloeales > Spirogloeaceae > Spirogloea > Spirogloea muscicola. The sequence continues at coordinate 1,929,634 of WELB01000001.1, read as the reverse complement.
GAGAAAGCGGCTGCCGATAAGAAGTGGGAGGGCGACAAAGCCAGGAACAAGTGCGTAGCGTCCTGCAGCTTAAGTGGCAGACCCCTCATTGACTCCCAAATTTTGTTTTCAGGAAATGCTAGCAGGCATGTGCACTTATTAGGGAGAATCAACTGAGTCAATTTATATCTGTCGCTGGACCCTGGTCCTTGGGCTGCAGGGCCTTCATTCGTTATGCAAAGACCAAGCTTCTAATCGTGGAGGGACCCGAAGGCATGTGCCCAGAGTTTGAGCCCGCCAGCGTAGCAGAGGATGACTTTGCTGTGCCACTGCAGCCGGACATCTGGAACAATGTCATTGAGGACACGGTGCGACAGCTGCAGTCTCGGGTGGACACACAATGCCTCCGGCGCGCCATCTTTCTGCCACAGATTGAAGGTCTGCCGCAAGCTCCAAAGCCGTCTTGAGGACCTCCTCTGGGCTGCACTGCACTGTGCTTTTGCTGCTGCTGATTGCACATGCGCTGGACAATGCAGCTGCTAACTGCTGTCTCCTCGCCAGCTGCCCTCAACAATATCCGTTATGGCTCTGTTTCCAGACCGCATCCTCCAGAAGGCCATCCTGGTGAATGCCCTCACCTTCTCCACCAACGTGCTAGCCAACCAGGGCGCCGCAAGCGGCAAGATGCGCCTCGCAGGTAAGATATACCTTCTGTCATACTTCCGGCTCTGGCATCGCGTCTTCATTGATCAGCGCATCTGTGCTCCTCTAATTCTTCATCAGAGAGGAAGTATACAATGTGTACAGCTCTGTTCAGGACTCTTGCTGAGGGCGACTGTCATGTGCATCCTGAAAGCAGCCGACGACCCAGTTGCTGTCATGCGCGACGCGCACGAGAAGTTGCAGCGACAGCGAGGCCTGTTAGCGGAGGGCCATATGCGGGAAATGGAGGCCATGCACAGGGCCCTGCTCATCGTCTACTCAGAGGACATGTGGTCATTCTGTGGCCGTCTGATGGCGGCATGCCCGCTGCGTGGAGGCACGGCCTTCTTTCACACCCTCAGCTTGCTGAAAGTGAGCACCCCTGCCAAAGTGCTCCACTTCTTAAGCCGGCTCGTTCACCGGCTCGTGCGTCCCTTAATGGACATAAACATTGGTGCAATCTATCTTTTTAAGCGCACAAGCCTGCCATGCTGGCAGGGGGTTGTCAAAGACTGGCACATTGGGCGACTGCTTGCATAATGCAACGATCCAATATTTGACAGGGTTGTCTTGTCGCTGTTGCCAGCGGCCTCCATCACAGCTTCCTCTGCACAAGGAGAAGGTGGAGGTAGTCTTCCTCGGGACGTATGCCAGAGAAGGCGAGGCGGAGCGCAACATCCTGTCGCTGGGCGCGCCGATGCGCGTCAGCAAGCGGGTGAGGGGCCAGCTCGAGAGGGCCATTGGGGCAGAGGCCGTGGAAGCCATTCTCACGAAGATGGTCGGCCGCGTACCGCGCCATGTCTACCGCTGCTGGCCCAGCGACAGCCCCAACCGCCACGGGCATTGCAACAGCAAGCCATCCCAGTGGGCTCTCGGCTTGGCATGACCACCAAGTTACCCAGGAAGCGGTCCTGCTTAAGAGCTTCGGCAGCACAGTCACGTCCTTGAGAACACCTGACACTTTTGCTTATCTGCACTAGTCCAAAGCTTCCACCTCACCAAACATGCAGCACCAACCACTCCCCTCCGCTGATCGTTCCCACAGGTATGCAGCTTGAAGTCTTCGTTGGAGCAAACGTTGCAAGCAACCTGGCAATCCATTGCATGCTGCAGATATGACTCATATTCGGAGTAGGCCTGACAACCTCCTAACTGAACCTTCAACCCTATGATATTAGCCTCACATTTCCCTTGCTGATCCATCCACAGACAGGTATAAGAAGAAGACGTCATTGCTATCGCATCTATCTTCACGCAATTTGTGGGACCTAAAGAAACAGACCGAGGTGCTTGTCGATTTTACTCCTAACGGCTCAAGCAACTGCTAGGCCATCAGAGAAGACAGTGGGACTTCAAGTCGCTGAACACTGCGTTGTTGATACAGAAGCAGATACAAGCAAATAAGGCAAGAAAGTCTTGCAGCAGCAGCAAGGATAACAACTAATCTACATTCTTACATTGCAATGTCTTTGTATTGCAGGTATGAGTAACATCTCAGGTATCAGTGGGTCAACGTGCTGATGATAAGGGTGGACAATATAGAGTGCAGCACTATGCTTGTAAGCATGTCAGATAAGCTAACAGTCATAACCGCAGAGGTCTTTGGGAAAGATACAAAAGCCAGTCCAGGTTTAGTGTAGTTTATTGCAGCCTGCTCCTTTCCAGGAAAAACTTAGACAATGCTGCGCTCCTTTTTGTGGCACAATGCAATGTGCTTGTGCAATCTTTCCAATCTCGCATCTGTGCCTGTGGTGCTGTCTTGAAAGTAAAGCCATCAAAATTAGTACTGCTTCAGTGGTTTCTGCGCCGGCTAGCCGTCCAGCTGGCAGCCTTCTCAAAGCCGTTCATGCCAAGCTGGTAGTCACGGATGGTCTGCTGAATTTCCTCCTGGCTGTTCATCACGAACGGGCCATATTGCACGACTGGCTCGCCCAGCGGCTGCCCAGCAATAAGCATGAAGCGTAGGGGCTTGTCGCCGGTATTCCACACGCTCACTCCATCTCCAGCGCCCAGCTTCAAGGTGTGAGACGCAGTTGTCACCTCTGCATCTCGACTGCCAAAGACGCCCTTGCCGTCCACTATGTACGCAAACGCATTCCAACCTTCCTGTATTGGCTGGTGGACCTCTGCGCCTGGCTGCAGTGTGAAGTCCAGGTACATGGTCGGCGTGCGCGTGTACACAGGAGAGGTTGTGCCTAGTGAAGTGCCTGCGATGACCTTCACATGCACGCCATCCTTCTCTACCCTTGGGATGTCCTTGTCACCAAGCTCCTGATACCTAGGATCCACCCTGTACACAGACAATGACGAGTTGTCTCCATGTAAACGCTGACCTTTACAAGCTCTCACAACTATACCTCTTGGCCTTACGCCAGCTATCCTTGTGAGATGCACAAGAGGGTTGTTCTTGCTGCACGGGTCATTGTGCCCTCACAAAGGAGGCAGTATTGGTCACTGTCTGACTAAGCAACTCTGATAGTCAAAGTAAACAGCAGATATCTGAGAAAGGGTGAAATAGCTCTTGCTTACATCTTGTCTTTGGCAGCAAGATTAACCCACAGCTGCAGGCCCCGATTCCTGCCTTTGCTGCCGGGCATCTCTGAGTGCAGGATACCTCGTCCAGCTGTCATCCACTGCACATAATTTCCAGGGCGCCATTGCTTGATACTCAAGTCAAACACCAATGTGAACCTGCTAAGTGATTATGTGTGGTCAGAGCAGGAAAGGTGAACCACCCACAAGGAGAACAAGGACTGCAGCGTTCAATCGGACCACGTCATTACACGTCATTCATTTACAGCTGAGATAGTAGGGACGAAGACATGCTCCCTACCAAGTGTCGCAGCTCACCTGCAGGTCTCCTGCATTGATCACTCCCTTGTGGCCCTCAAAGTCCTCATGCGTGAAAGAACCCTGCCAGTGAGGCAACCCTTAATAGTGGTCAGCACAAAAGCAGGGCGGTGCATTGAGCCCTCACTTCCACCAGTCATGGAAGGAGGTTTGCAGAGTTTGCTCTTATTGCCACAAGGGCATACCTCTAGAACGTACGTCACGGTTTCGAAGCCTGTGAGGAAGAACACAAACAAGACAAAATCTTATTGGCATGAACCCTGTAAGCAAGGTCTATTTGACCCTGTTCGAGTAAGTGCAGTCTAGGAGTTTGAAATTGGACTTCACTGGTATGTTTAAGAGTCACTTCATCAACAAGCAGAAGCACAACTACAGCTGAATGGCATTGCCAGTGCATCACACCTGTAAGGGTTCGGTGACTGAGATGACGAGATCACAAGCACAGCATCAACTAGAAGACTGGCAATGGTACCTCTGTGCGGGTGGTCTGGGAACCCAGCGGGCGGGACAACTGTACCAGGTGACAAGAACTACATCCTTATCAGCTGCTTGCAAGGCTGCATGCCCGTCACTGCCTGAACCAGCTCCAGCCAGCTCTAGAGCTCTAGCGCTCAATATCTCCTAAGTGCTCTAGTGCAGAGGCTGCAGAGTGACGAGTCACAGCTCACCAGTGGCGTCGTCCAGCAGCAGGAAGGGGTCGAGGTTCTTCAGCTCAGGCCTGCAGTAAGGCAGGCGGCTGCAAACATCAGCCTGCAGGCTAGGTGTGATTGTGCAAATGACGGAATGAAGGTGTCGAGCGGCTGACATTCCCTCTGTCGAAAGTAAGAGCTGCCCAAACAGAGATCCGGACTCACCTTCCAATGCTGCGGCGCACACGGGCGCCCATGCCCTCTGGCTGCTCGGTGGAGAGCACCTTCAGTGCGACCGGGCGGGGCTTGGCCAAGGGCGCGGTGGTGGTGGCGGCGCCGGCGGCGGCGGCCATGGCGCGCGCGGCGGGGCCGTGCGACTGGAGCGCGGCTGACGAGAGGGCGGGCGCTCTCGCAGCAAACATGAAGCGGCTCGCGCCGGCGGCGACGATCGCCAGGGCCGCGAGCGCGAGGAAAGTTGCCGCAGCGGCGGTGGCGGCGGTGGCGGCGGCGTCGGGCGCGGCGGCACGGGGG
>WELB01000001.1:1857194-1885836 GCA_009602725.1 Spirogloea muscicola | reverse complement strand
CCCCCCCTTTCTCTCTCTTCCTCCCTCCTGTTCCTACTCCCGTGTCCCCCTCTCCCTTCTCATTCTCCCGTGCTCCTGTGCTGCCTAATTGATCACCAACCTGCTTTGCTCGACCACCCCGCTGACCTCCTGCGGGCCACCATGCCCTTGCGCTGCACCAGCGTTCTACCCGGGCGAGCATCACAACATGACGTACGAGGCCATTGTGCTGCACTGCGAGCTGGACGAGGACACCCCCACGAGCACAGGCGGCGACGTGATAGTGGCTCTCGACGGCCAGGACATCTCAGTGTACGGCGAGGAGCCGGGGCGGTACGCCGCCCGCGCGCTGGAGCCCAAGGCGCCGTTCAAGCACAAGGTGGCCTACTGCTCGCCGCCACTCTACGGCAGTGTCGAGGTCGCACGCATCACCGAGTGGCTGCATTACCACAGGTACAGCACCTCCCCCTCCATTCACAGTATGGCCGGCACAAGGCTTGCTTCCTGCCGGATGTACGGAAGCGGGAGGGAGGTTGGAGAGAGGGAGGAAGGGATGGCGGGAGAGAGGAGGGAGAGGCGCGAGGAGAAGTAGTTGACTGGATTGGCGCTGCCAAGTTGTCGCCCTCCGATCGTGCTCAGCTGTAGCTCGTTGCCGGCTGAGCTCGGGAGCACGGGCGGTGTGATGGCCGCCCAAGCCGCCCCGGCTGCAAGCCTCTGTGCTTATCGACATGACGCGCCATGGCTGCCGTGCTCGCAGCCACATGGGCGTGGACTACTTTGTCGTCTACGACTGTGGAGGCATCGGCTATGCACTGCACGACGCCCTCAATCCCTGGATCAAGGTGCGCTGCTGTGAGCACGCCTCCTGTGCATTACCAGCCGGACAGTGCGGCACCATCGCCCATCGTCGAACCACAAGCGGACCACAGTCCATAAGCTTTGCCCATTTTGCGCTGCTGCCGCTGTGCCGCAGGCCAAGAAGCTGGAGATCGTGCACGTCGGCGACACCTCGCAATTCGACATGTGGTATTACGGCCAGGTGCGAGCCCCACGGCTTAGGGTGTGAAGTCAGTGAGTCGTGGGTTGAGGGCTTCGGATTCAGCTCTCGCAATCAGCGTCCAAGCCCAAGACTCATCCTTTGCGCTATTGCCGCAGTTTTCGCCAACATTTTCCTTATCCAGTATCCACATTGGTGTGGGGCTGGGGGTCTATTCCGCCACAGCTTAAGTTCTTGTCCACCACAGCTTAAGTTCTTACAACGTAGCCTCAGGACCTGCCATCTTACATCCAGTCTTTTAGGGGTTAGATCTCACAATGAAAGAGGACTTAGGGTCCGAGACCTAAGCATTGTTATTGGTGTGTTGATCTTAGGGCTTCCCTCCCATGTACTGGATCAAGCTCTGCACGGTTGTCACTAAATTTACGTAGTCTGCCAGCTATCTGCACTCCTCTCAGGGCTTTGCATGTTGATGCCTGCCACGATGGCCTGTGCCCCAGCAAGATGCCCAACAAATGTACGAGCCGCTGACTCGCTCCTCCTCGGCTGTCAGGTGCTGCTGCTGAACGACTGTGCATACCGGCTGCGCTATACGGCCCGCTGGATGCTGACCATGGACTTCGATGAGTACCTGGATGCGGATGGGCCCCATAAGACACTGCCTGCCCTCCTGCGGCCGTACGAGGCCAAGCCCTTTGTCACCTTCGGCAGCCTTTGGTGGTCTGCAGAGAAGTGCCACCGCGGCGGCGAGGACGAGTGGGCGATACAGCGCATGCTGTGGCACTGGCCACATGTCTACTGTGTCAACAAGGAAGCGTATCCACGGTGGGAGCTGTGCCTGGACTATTACGGCCATCGCAAGTATGCCGCCGACCCGCGTAACGTCACTACATTGCAGATCCACCGTTCTGACAATCCCGCCACTGGCGGCTTCGACTTTGACACCACAGATGCCAAGATCAATCACTATCAGGCAAGGCTTGCATCATTGTATTGTTCAACTGTTTCATAGCCACATATCAGGTCTATGGCTGCTAATGCAGTGGTGTCATGCCCAATCAGATGAGCAGAATAATATGGCTGCTGATAGGCGGCCCTCCTGTGCCTTACATGCTCATACGTCTTATGAGCTCTTGCTCTATCGCTATTGGCTCACAAACCTTGTGAACCTGCTCTCTGCTGCTGACAGGGCATTGTGAAAAAGAATGCAGAGGTGTGCACAATGCAGCTCCGCAAAAACGAGGACATTGACTGGTGGGTTAGGGATGAGAAGATGGCCATTGCCGCTGAGGCCATCAGGAAGTCCATCTGAGCTGGCTTCAGGCTGCTTGTAAGCCTCTATATGCTTGGATGGTCATTGATTGCTCTTCATTGCCCTTATATTGCCCAGGCCATTTGGTGGTTCTTGTCTAATGGCTCTGGTCTTGCTAAGAGCGTCCCATTAACTGTTAGCAGATAGTACACCATCTGAGGATTCTTTGGACAGTAAACGTCTGCTGAGATCCTGCCTACTCAAATCTGCTCTGCCTTATCATACTTGCTCATAGCAGCTGTGTCTTATGATTTCATAACAATCTTCATAGATGCCAGGGGGCTTTGTAACGAAACTTAAGAGGTAAGAAGGGTCCTGATATTACAAAGAATGGGCTGCACACACAATAGTGCAGGTTGCAGATCGACTGCAGGCACTTCGTGTCGAAGAATGCTGAAAATGCTGTTAAATCTCACAGCAGCCAAGGTCATGGGAAAAACCTGCGTGGCTAAGCTCAGAACTTAGCAGCAACTTTGGGCTCGTTAAGAGATGGAGACAGTGCGAAAGAGGCAGCGTATGTGAGAGATGTGGCAGCTGCCACCACCAACCACGCCAGGTATTGGTGCAGCGGAAAGGTCTGCTGTGAGGAAACAGACCACACAACCCCGCCAAAGGCAGGGCCCACTGCACGGAAAAAGCTGCAAAGACTCATGCTTAGGCCAGTAACTGCGCCCATGTTGGTCGGTGTTGCAGAATTGCTCACTAGAACAAGCACTCCGGTGAAGGCTGTACAGGCGGCTATGCTCCTCAGTGCAGTGACGAGCAGTAGGAGTAATACTTGCACGAATGGGTAACCTGCAAACATTTATGAGTTTGTTATTCAATTGGTTCATGTCGAGGAAATTGGACAGGGAACAGGTGAGGGCAGGTGGACAGAAGACATGACAATACAAAATTTAGTGTACTCCAACAATGCATCTCTGCCAAACACGTGCATCAGATCAGCCCTGCAGTGAGATCAACAGAATCTCTACGCTTACACAGATTCGCTATATACTCATGCCAAACATGGTCACCTACCTGAGAGAGACGAAGTGGCAGGAAAGGCGACCCAAAGAGGCACAGAAGCCAAGATGCCATATCGGAAACACCTCAACGGACCAAGTCGCCGTGCCACTGGCGGGAAGAGGAGGAGAGTGTAGAGAAAGAGGACAACCCCTCCTTCACCGAGAATGAACCCAATCTTTGCTGAGCTGAAGCCTAGCCCCCCCACTTGAGTAGATGCAGCGCCAAAGATTGGGAAGAGCTCATCTGCACATTTTGCATGCTGAGGCATGACTTTTGCACTGCTACTGCTCGCAAGTGCTGATCATCAGCTGCAGCATCAATGCTTCTCCAACAGCTCCATCATAGTACTTCAATACTCGAGTGGCGAGCTGAAAGGGGACCTGGTGCCTGGTTCTAACAAGAATGTGCTAAATACCTGTCATGATGAAGATGAGTCCAGTGCACGAGTAACACAGTGATGAGATCATGACATCTCGATCCTGAAGGAGAGAATCAGTAGAGCTTGAACAGCAACTCACACCTTGCCTCCATACAGACTTCACCTTGTCCCAACACCTCTGCCATGGCCCCACAACTGCTGCTGCTTTGGACAGCAGTCCATTGCTATCTGCCAGTCCTCTTTCATCAGCGCACATATGAGCAGCTGCCTTCGCCAGATCCACCTCCATTTGCGGTAGCCCAAGCAAGGCTGTCTTTTCAGATGAAGACCTGGAAGTGTCTAGTGCATAGGAAGCCTCGCTCAGCACTGGCATAGTACTCGCATAGATACGGTTGTCGTCTCTCGCATGGCTGATGGCAGATTCTCGAGTGAGAGGAGGGATTGCCTTGGCATCACCATCGTTCACCTCAACCAAGACAGCCATTTCAGCGGCGTCATCCTGATCACTTTGATCCTGATCAATCAACTTGCTGTAATTCCGGCTGGAGGCTGGTGAAGTCTCTTCAAGTAAGAGGGAGCTGACAATAGCTGCCAAGGAAATGACTGCTGCAATGATGCAGGGCAGGAGAAATGGGTGCTGGCGGAAAATATGGGGGCAGTTTGATATATTGTACTGTTGGCATGGCTGCGCAAGCAAGCCGCTGAGGACAGGTCCTGCCACAGAACCTATGCCCCAAGCAAGACTAAGGAGGGAAAAGCCTCGTGACTGATTTGTCCTGCATCAGCAACAACAAGCAGTGTCTGCTCAGCTCGGTGCTGTTGCGGAGAACAGTTGTGCGTGCATGCTGCAATGATATTTGTGCCTGAGGCATGTGTAGAGCATGTCCTTCTCAACTTTGACAGTGATTGCAACCCTTAAAGGATTGCTCCCTTGTCAAGGTACGGCTAAGACCCTCTCATAAGGCATGTCTTGTCATACCTAAGGAGATAACAGTAATCACCAGGATGCAAGACCCATGCAAAAGAATATCTCTGCTTCCTAACTCCTACAAAGTGCATTGCTTTTGCCTTGAACATTACCTGCATAACTGAAAGCATGCTCGAGGGTGATCAAGGAATCAGTATACTTACTTGTCACAGATTTCAGCAAGTGTGGACTTTGTAATAGTCATAACGCCATTAAAGAGGCCACCAATGACACGGACAGCACAAGCAGACAGGTAGTCCTGGCAGAAGCCCAATAGTAGAGCTGCAATAGTGCAGACGATGTTTCCAAACGCCAACCAAGGCTGCCAAAAGCAGGGAGCATCTGAGGATGAGAAATCTGCAACATTGCAATATTAACATCTGCTTGCATCTGCAAGGTCAACTTGCAGGTTAACATAACACATGCTTCCAATACATTTCTGCTGGAAGCAGTTACGATGCTATTGCTCAATGAAGGCCCAAAGACCAGCATTTACCTTCCTGCCACTTCTGTCTGAAATTGTTCCCCAAAGCATGGATGTCATGAACTGCGACATCGGTAATAAGGAAGCCTGCCCAGCAAATTGCAACTGCAACTAAAGGCATACTATTGTAACAACATCAAGCAGGTGTCTCTTCTGGCTTGTCACTGCTAACACATACCAGCCAAATCTGCAGGGGCTTGAATCTGTATAGACTTACAAGAAGACCAGCATATCGGCCTACTGCATGTTCATTCCTCCCTGCCACTCCATAGTACTGAACCATAAAGACAAGCTGCACCATGGAGCACAACCTGGTGCTTAGCAATAGTAAATGACTACAGAAGCCATACGAAGACATCCCCTTGCAGAACAAGCAGAGGTGGACAGGGCGACAAAAACGTAGGTCACGGAACAAGCATGAGCCATCATGCTCATGGATGGTCAAGTAGCAAGCTGAAGCAGGCAAGAGGTGATAGGTGCTGACGATTGGGAAAAGCATCGTGATCTGGAACGCTTGGCTGCCGTGGATGATACTGTTGTCGCAAAAGGAGGGCGCAAGGGACAAGGCAGCAAATTGAGCACGGAAGTCAGACCATGCAGGCAATGGACATGCATGAAGCATGTGTACCAGCCACCCCAGAACCCTTCAACTATGTCTCCCACTTAATTACTTAGATGTGCTAGGTGCATGACAGGAAGTGCTTGACAAATGCTGCACTGCCAGCTGGGTAGCCAAACGCCCACCAGCAATTCCAGCGTTGTCCAAATCGAAATGCATGTTAGCTAAGCTCAAAGCGGCTCAACGCGGCTCGGCTCGGCTTGGATCAGCTCGGATGCAGATTCAAAATGAGCTCAGCTCAGCTCAGCTCAGCTCAGCTCATCTCAGCTCAGCTCAATTCAGCTGAGAGAGCTCCGCCCAGCTCAGTAAAAGAGTTGTAGACTCTGGAGCGTATCCTCACCATATGAAGACCATCGACTTTCTGCGTGAAGTCAAGCGAGGGCAAGAAACGATGATAAGCTTGCGCTGTGCTACACATACTGAAGCAACAAAGGCGGCAGTTCCACAGGGCATCCACAAAGTCAGCGAGCCGCCAACATCAAGTAAGCGCACAGGAAACCACGGCAGCAGGGCTGGAGGCTGGCAGAGCTGATTACCGTGGCAGGGGGGTCTCCCCGCCGCCCGCCATGGTGGCTGCAGAGCCGCCGGCTCGCACCTCCTCTGGGGCTCGCACGAGCGGCCCCCAGGCACGCCGGCGCCCGGCTCCCGGCAGCGCCCCATGGAGCGGCGGNGCGGCGGCGGCGGCGGCGGCGGCGGCGATGCGGTGGCGGCGGCGGCGGCGGGACCCGCGGCTCACTGATCGCGGCGAACCGTGGTTCCGGCAGCTGGCAGTGGCCTGCAGCCGGGGCACCACCCCTCTCCCCGGACAGCCCTCAATCACTGTGCGAGGGCCTCTCTCCCGGCGGCCCGGGAGGTGAGGGGGGGGGCGACGGGCCGGGTGCGCCCGTCCGGAAGCGTAGCCGCCACGAGACCCGCCCATGTGTCCGCGACGGCGTGAGAAGTAGGTACCCAGGCGCTCGCTCAGCAAGCAAGGGGTTGGGGGTTTAAGGGCTCTCGTCCTTTGTTGATTCTTTTTTGGGCTGGCTTTTCCAGCCCCTATTCTCAATGGGCGAGCACTTCCTCTTGCTCCGCCACCTACTGAGCGGGTCAACTTTGCAATGGGTCGAGTACGTCGTCACATGTGCTTGCCGTTGTACTTGGCCACTTTGGCCTTCCATTTTCCGATACACGCAGGTTTCATTTGAAGAGCTCACTTCCTCTGCGCTTGCTCTCACATATGGCTTGCCATTTACAGCTGTCCCCCCCTTGCAGGCAACACACTCTCTCTTTTGCAAGGCAATACATGCGGAGGGTTGTTCCAGGACTACACTCAACATCTCATGACAACAGCTGACCATAGCCAGGACTGGTGCTTGAGCGCTTAGGAGCTCCTCTCCTTCACCCTGATGATGGACACCCTCTATATGCACCTCGCTGGCTCTTACACAGCTCTTTCGATAGTAGCAGCCACATTTTCACATTTCTTCAATTGAGGGCGGCGCTGCGGACGGCATAGAGTGACTAAAGCCTTAGACCTTAACCCTCAACCCTACATGCAAGCATGGCTGTGTCAAGTGTCTGACCATGAAAGCGGCTGCGGGACACTAAGCGCGACTGTGGCAGCCAGCAGTCAGTGAAGGAGTTCGTGCATCCACCCGGCTCGGAGCTGCTACTGGGCAGCTCAGGGCCCTCTTAGTATTTCGTAGCTGCTTAATCTCTTCTGTGCTTCTTTTTAAGTAGCGCTTCCCTTGGCCCGTCGAACCTTGTTCATTCTTTTTGGGCTGGCCGTTTCCAGCCCCTATCCTCTATTGGCGAGCACTCCTCTTAGTACCCGCGTGTCAGCAGGAGCATCTTAACGAGCTGAGTGAAGGGGTGAGGAATTCAGGAAAGCACCGCTGTGTAAATGGCGAAATCACTTAGCAAAGCGCGTGATCAATCACCTGGTGACCCCTAGCCGGCAGTCCTGCATTTTGTTCTGACTCAGGCCACTTGCCACTGCCACGCCATTGATGTACCTAACAACGGAGGCTGGAAGTTGGGTGCCCAATGTGGCACACCGGCAATGACACAAAGCAGGAGTTTCAGTAAAAGGATGTAACACAAGCGTCCCACCCAGTAGCCAACATCATATCCGCTTATAACATCCAACGGATGAGGTCAAAACCTATATTCTATATATACACCTTCGACACATGCCAGCACGCGGAACTGTGAATGTGTAGCAGATCTGGCATTTGCTATCAGCAAACCTGAGCACTAGCTATAATAGGACACCAATAGGGTCCACCGGCCAGAAAGACGTAGCAGAGCATGAATGCACCGAATACTGTAACGTTGGCCAGCTGTGCGATCGTAGTCTGAGAGAAGTGCAGCCTGAATGAAAAGTGATGATAAACACGTAACACGAGGTAGACAGAAAATGGGTCTAGATTTAAAAGCTGCTGTAGCCCAAAATGTGCTAGATGGAAGAACCACCCAAAATCTGGTCATCACTACAACCACAGCAGGATTGACCACTTGACTTCGTCAAATCCCAAGCCGCCTCATACTGAAGGTCACCTCTAGAGTAAGATTTTGCTCAGCCGGTTGCCACACTTTTTTGCAAGGCGAAATTGTTGCAGCTAGATGTGAAAAGGTCCTACAGGCCCCTTTGTAAGACCTTCTTCTTATGGCCCCCACAGAGCAGTGTTGTAGAATTTCACGTGCCATCAGCCTGTTCTGATGTCCTCTACACTTGCGTCCAAGCACTCACTTACACACGAGCGCTCTTACGACAACAAGGGAGACAGATCATCCTGTGGTACATGACATATATTGGAAAAAAGACAAAGGCGCAGTATGAGCACAGTAAAGTAGGTAATGAAAGAGGAAATAGACATGTGCTTCACTTGTACTCTTGACAAACTCTACTATCACAGAGTGCGCCAACTCGTGCCACATCCCACCATGTCAGCTTACAGCATAACATAGCATGTTAAGCACGAAGTGTCTCTCAAAGTGGTCAGCATTCATGAGTGACTTATCGACGAATACCTGACAGTTCAGCATGAAATACAAAATTGCACGTGACCTATCCCATGGCAACATTCACCGGCCGCCTGGGTATCAGCACTTTCCTGATTCAGGCACTGGAAACTTAGAAACATGGCATGTTGCATACCAGGAGCTCGCCAGTTTTCTAAACGAGAGATGTCAAAATGGCCAGGATGCTTTGCCACTGAGCACATCCTTGATGAGGCGCTTGTCAGCATCATTCTGCGCCTTTCCTGCACCATTTTGGTGACGTTGTTTCCTTTTTGATTCAAGCATCCACTCCAGGAGCTTCTGCCGGTCTGCAGCAGTCAGCTCTGGAGGTTTTTGACTCCGGCTAAAAGTCAAGCTAATCGTGTTGGTAGTAGATTGGTGGGAACTTGGTACATGCTCCGTGGAATCCATTCTGCTTGATTCAGAGTGGACTGATTGCTTTTGCTCTGAGACAGCTTCAACAGCAAGTGGTTTCACATCCTTCTCGCCGCCATCACCTTTCTCGCCCTTGCGCTTCCTCGGAGAGCTTTTGGATAGCAGGTAACCTGCAAGGTGTTGTGACAGTGGTCTTCTTTCGCCATGATCAAGCTACTTCTTAAGGTTCACCAGCTAAAGTCCGACTTAACTTCTTCAATAAGAGCAATTGTATTTGCACTGCAGCAGCTCGGGTAGTGGACAGGAACCTTGCATGTCGTTCGAAGGAGAAAACTCTATTGGTCAAAACCCCTGTCTTGTGCGAGACAACTTGAAAGCGCATCACGGAGCTGAGGACTCGCCCAAGGATTTCAGAACACCTCCTTACAGCTCACCTCCCACAAGCAGGTTGGCCAGCAGCAGCACACTGAATGCACCCCGCATGCGGTACAGGAAGGGCTGCTTTGAGATTGGCTCAGGAGTCGCACTGCTGTCTGCACCTCGGCCATTCACCCAACGCCCGTGTCTCAGATAGAAAGGAGGTGGTCAGTGGAAGTGCTCAAAGCATTCTACCACATCAAGAAGCATCCTAAGCAGTCCCTCTCGAGCCCACAAGGAGACACATAAGAGAGACCTCGGAGTACCAGTCTCAGCAGATTCCTACAAGCAAGCCAATTTCTGTGGTGCTACCGTGCAGGAGTGTGATGAACAGCCATGCAGCCCATGGCCGCTGCCAAAGTCCTCATCTGTGTGTGGCTGGAGAGATACAACTATGACGGTTGGCCTTACCGAGCGAGCTGCTGCGTTGCACCCTTGGCCTCCTGGTGTACGTCTTCGGAAGCGGATCCGGGTTGCTGGCCATGTGTGTCGCGGCCGTGTGCCGCCGCAGAGCGCCCGCCTAGCTCAGGAGAAGGTAGCGTTCAGGTCCGATAGTGGGCCAGCCAGCCCGCGGGCGAGAGCACCGGGACGCCATCCAGGCGCGACGACGGCGGCGGCCGCCACGGCGTCGGGCTCCGCGGAGAGTCATGCAGCCGCAAGCCGCCACGGGCAGCCTCGCTTCCGGGCCGCGGCCATGCCAGCTCGGACCTGCCTGGCCAGAGCGCGCAAGGGCAATTCGGTTTCGGCAAGGCCCGTTGCGTGGGGGATGAAGTGGAGTCTGCGCTTTCCAATGTTATCTGCGGGCCAGTGCTGCGGCAGGGGGCCCCGCAGGTGGCGGTGGAACAGGCGGCGGCGGCGGCGGCGACGGCTGGGCAAGGGGCCTGGGAGTGATGTCGAGTGAGACGTGGGCAGAAGGACTCGTTGGAGGATTGGGGCTTCGATGGGCTGAACCTTGAGTTCTGACACCTTGTCTGGCCTGTTCGAAAGAGAAAGCGCGGCCACATTAAGTGGTGGCTGGGAGAGGCCAGCCCAAAGGAATGCACAAGGTCTGAAGGAGCCGGAGTGCTAAGAAGGTGCTCGCCCATTGAGAAGAGGGGCTGGCAAAGCCAACCCAAAAAGAATGGACAATGTTCAAAGCCAAAGAAAGAGGTGCTGAAAAAGGACTACACTACAAAGTGCAAGATGGTGCAGAGGGAGATGCAGATGGCTGCTCAGTATCCACGTGTGAGCAACAGCAGATCAGAGTAACTCGGAGCAGGAGAAGCGGCACTTTGCCGAGACCCGGAAGCAGCAGCCATAGCACGGCCAGCCCGCGCGTGGACTGCATGAGCCAAAAGTGCTAAGGACCGAGCTTTGGCGGCGGCCTCCGGCTTCCATCAGGGCGATGTCTTTCCGCCGGCTAGCTACTCAGACTTGCATCTCCTGACTAGAGGTTACTGAGCGTTTCCTGGCTGATGTCTAAGTCCTAGTCCTTCGCACTCCGGCTCCTTCAGACCTTGTCCATTCCTTTGGGCTGGCCTTTCCCAGCCACCAGTCAATCTGGCCGCGCTTTCTTCTAAGGACTAGGACATCAGCAAGGGGACGCTCGCCTTGTTCATGCTCTTGGCAGAAGGCGCGCGGTGCGCATCATATGGACGGGATGCCTATCCAAGCCACTACATTGTCCAGGCAAACATGCGACTTGGCATGCAACAGAGCAGGCTGCAGACATGCAGGACTGGCATCTCCCTAAGCTGCCGCACCTCTCAATATGTCTACGCACATGCAACAACATCACTCCTGTGCATAATTTGTACAAGGTAGCATGTCAACATGCTATCCATCGATCCCAAATCTATATCCTGCCAATGGCCCTCCCTTATCTGTCTGCTCTGCTCCTCTGTTATACACAGGTGCTCGCTAGAGAGGCCTGCTTCAACAGCCACAGAGCGTGCTATACCTGCTGCTTCCTTGCACGCCATGGAGCCTGCTATAAGCCGCGAAAGAAGCCCCCCATATGTCCAGCTCCAACCACCTTGTTGACTAGTAGGGCACCTGGGAGCTTCGCGAACGCGTCTCAAAATTATGATGCAGTTCAAGAACTGAATGTCAAACAGTGTCAGCGCATGTCGTACATTGACCATCTTGTTCAAACATGCAAGACTAGGCCACCAGATGAGAGAGGGTGGCAGCCATGGATTGACATACGTGTCCCTTTCTTAATCATGCTGACCTATGCTGTACAAAAGAAGCAAGAAAAGTATCGCCATGTGTAATATATCCTTGACGGCCGTCTGGCACTTTGCAATCACAATAAGCAGTAACAAGGAAGAGGGGGCTGATTTAAAGATAGTAGGGAATCATCGCTGTTCTCTTCTTAGGGTAGGACTCAAAGGTCTGCCGATACCAAGCATGAGTAGGGACGGCCACAATGATCAAATTGGCAAACTGCAGCACATGAGGAGCACAAGCGGAAATGAGGTCTTGTAAAGAAGCAATCTGCAACAGCAGTACGTTGAATTGTAGCCCCTGTAGCAATTGAGGGACAGCTCTGACGCTCATTCACTTACTCCTACGGACTTGGCATGTAAGCAAGGCACAAGAAACACTTACCACAAAGGCCAGAAGGAGATACAGAGTGACATCACCACAGCCACTTGAAGCAAGGAATCCAATGTAGATGACCTAGGACATCCCAAGGCTGCTGACCAGTCAGCGAAGTTGTGCCATCTCACGGCCAGAGCTGCGAACAGCACTACTAGATGGTGCTTGCGCATATTAGCCCACAGGGCAGGACGGCATATCAGTATGGCTATGGTTGCCAGAAGATTGTAGTCACGAGCTCACAACTTCAGCAGTATAGTGAGGGCACGAGACGTAGTAGAACCAGTCTCCGTATGGAACTCTGTAGACCTTCTCATTCTCCTGAGCAGCGGCTTCCAAGTGCCTAGAGTCCCGCAAAGATGCCTGCAACAGGCCATTGCTTCCTAACTTGACACAACCTCATTCATGTGTATTTCTGAGAAAAAAGATTGTAACACCCACAGCAGATGTACCACTGTGCTGCAGTTTGACAGACTACTAGCCAATTGCCGCATATTGCCACAGCATAGACATGAGTCTTCAACGTAAACCCTCCCGGAACGGCACAGTAAACTAGTGAGCAGCAATGCAAATAGCGCAAAAGCAGCTCACCAGGATAAGGTGGCACTTGTGTTGGTGCCAACTTCCCCACAGAAACAAGCAGCAACCCACCAGATGGCACACTCCAAGATGCCTCAGACGTGTTGTCTTCTCTCGGTGGCCATGGAGGAGGAATACTGTAGATATAAGAATATAGTAGCTGCAGGTGTTTGATCAATAATCAAGTCATTATGCTATGCTGTCATTCCATAAGCTGCATAAGCAAGGGTACCAACCATTGGTGAATGAAGTTCCACACCTGTTGCAATGCAGGCTCTTATACTACCACCAGAGATGCAATTATATGGTCTTTCTGAAGTTGTGCAAAGTTGTACCTCAGCGCCAGTAAGTAGCCAAGGATATGCATTCGCGCTTGCTTCCTATAGGTGCTCACAATGAGAGACTCATATGCGCGCCTTGCGAGGTGCACTTGAAGAAGCAGCAGCAACAGCCAACCCTCTGGGCCACAATGTACATTTAGGTGATCATTTGATTGCTGCAAGAAGTAGCAATTGCGGCACAACTCTCAGCAGCTCCGAATAGCAAGTGCAAGGTGGTCTTACTTTGAGAACCTTAGAAGCTCCAAAGCATGGAAAGAAAAGAAACACCTTCTGCAGTAGCATATATGCGCGTATGCATTGAGAAGACCGCTTCTCAAGCACTTGTGGGCCCTTGCTTGCTAGACTGCAAATATAGTAGCATAAAGCAGGGCTCGTGTAGAGCTCACATCTTGGAGAAGGCAGACGATGACAGACAGATTCCAGAAGAAGCCGAGCAAGTAGAAGTGAGAGAAGAAGCTCTGCGGGACACTCCACTCCTATCACAGGTAGCCAGCTACGGCAGGCATCAGTTGACCTTATTCCACTCTTTGTCACATATCGAGCCACTTTACATGACTTGGGAGCAGCTCCTCTTGGGCTTGCGAGGCCAGCAGCTGAGCTACCACAGTGCACTTACCCAAGCTCGTGAGATGAGCTGATGAAGGGGCCAGCGAGGGGGAGCTGAAGTCTGAGGAGACTCCCGATGGAGCTTCCCTCTGAGGACGACCTTCAGGACCAGGCTCCGAAGGAGCAGACAGTGGCGAGACGGGAGGAACGCCACGAGGGCGACCAGCGGGACGGAGCCATAGTAGATGCGCAGGGCGGCCTCGACTGCGTCCGCCCTCTGCAGGCAGGCCTCCAATAGGCGCTCCATCTTGCGCTCCGCCGCTCAACACTGACTGCTTGGAAAGTTTCGAACTCTCAACCACCAAATCACAGCTTGGTGCTCTATCCAATTGAGCCTATCCATCTGCTGGATACAGGTTGCCGAGTTGCCTTGCTCGTTAGAGATGAGCAGGAGTACACCACGAGAGTAGTGTCCTGGCTTCGAGCATGACAGGCCGGCTGCGATGCTCTGTTACCCCGTCAACTGCTATCTTGGTCCTCTCTGTAACGTTTTGTACCTGCTCCAGCCCCGAACTGGACCATAAACCGGCATGCCAAGCTGGGCTGCCGAACATCGTTGCTGCCAGCCCACAAGGAGGTGCGCCGCCAGCCCTCGTGGAGTCGGCTGGTCGCCGCCGCCGGTGACGAGCAGGCCGCAACTGGCGCCGCAGCCAACGGCAGTCGCTCCGCCGGCACGATGCTGCGGACGCGAGAGGCGACGCTCGCGTCGTCGGCCCCTCCCTCCCTCCAGGCGCTGCGCTTCTCGGGTTGCCGCTTGGCTTGGGGTCATGCAATTTTTGGCTGCACGAGCTCCCGCTGCTTGTTGACAAGACTTGCACTGCAATGACGTCTTCTCTTCTTCGATGGCGCCCCTGCAGTACAGTCAACCCTGTCTAAGGTTATCCTCCACTAGCTTATATCCTATATAACGTTATCAAATTCTGGCAAACCAAGTAGGTTCATAGTCTTAAGGTTGCAATCCTCCATACTTCCATACTTTTATTATTTTCTCGAATATAAGCTTACACCTATGGACGGACCATGCGAACGACCATCCGACCCCGCGACCAGCATAAGTGGACTATATATAGTGACTGGAAAAGACTGTATGTACTTTATGGCCTAATGATAAAGTGCGCAAATACTACTTTAACATGGCCGTCTGGTTGCCGCCGCCTTGAACAGGACTCTGGCATAAGCAACCCGTCATGACGACTCGAAAAAGAGAGAAGGCTGTAATGGATGTCTGCTTGAGCCGCCGCACTTGCTCAACGCGGGTGTCATGTTGAAGGCCACTTTGTGCGGTCGATCCCGTAGCTAGTAGTCGATCGCGGAAGGAAGCGCGGATTGCGGATTGCGGATTGCGGAAGGGCTTTGCAGCTAGCAATTGGAGTGCAGGTGGAGTGCAGGCGCCGGTTCGAGAGTCTACACTAATATGTACGACACCTTTCGTACCGCGGCACCAGGGACCAGGTGTATATAAGGGCACGTGATGTCACGTGATTGTCATTACCATTACATCCTGTGTATCGTTATACAAACCTCCCCAACCGACCGCATGACCTTAGACAGGGTTGACTGTATACGCTCTTTTAATTTCAGCAGCTGCATTCGAACATATGAAGGAAAAATGAGGACACTGGCCGGGTGTGTTTTTCATAGCCGCTGTGGAGTATGCCAGTCAAAGCCATTGCCTTACACTGGAAGAGCCCGCTTCGGTATACAAGACTCGCATGCTTGGGCCGGACCCCTCGACTGCCGCTTCTGCGGAGCTCAATGCCACTAACCAGATTGTACTGCCTTCGCTGCTATGTATGGGCCAGACTTAAGTACATACAAAGCAGCTCATATCAATTCTGCGGGACAAGGCCGGCTCGGAGTTGCCAAGGCAAGCAGATAATTGTTGTTAGGCGAAGTCATTGTGCTGTGCTTCCTAAAACTTGGCTATCATCATCCATTGAACGCAGTGCCTTATATCCAGCCATTTCGGGAACTCTCGCAAATATGCAGGTCCACGAACGCTGCCGTGCCTAGAAGCACGCAGCTGCAAGATGCAAAAGGAGTGGCGTGTAGGAGTGAAGTATGGAGGGCGAGAGTGGCCATATTGCAAAGACAAGCGCAAACACAAGTGCAAGCCACCAGCTGCCATGCCGACCTGCTCTGTAGCTGCGGGTCAATATGTATACATTTCTGACTCATACCCACATACTGGACAACCCCCTGCCATCAATTCGAGCTTTCGGGTGCATGGGCCTCAAATTGCTGCAGAGAGCCTGACATGGAGCGGCGCAAGTACATTGATGGGCTTGCGCTGCTGGCAAGCCCTTCTCGGCCGAAAGCACATCCCACAACGTGCATACTCTAGTCTGGCAATCCTCTCAAGCAGAGGAGGCTGCAGGCGAGCAGCTCAGTCTTCAAGGTCAAGCGTGTCTAGCGCCACGAGCGAGACTTCAAACCACATTGTCAAGAGTGTCAAGCGAGCTAATGGCCAGGGACCATGAATGCACAATGTTGCAAGTCATGACGCTTCAGTTGTGAGGTAACTTAGTGTCCCTTATAGTGGCCAGCGCCTTCTGCAACGGCTTGCCCTCTCTTGCCACCTGCGCTCCATAGCTTATCGACTTGCCATCTTGCACGGAATATGGAGACGCATTTGCAGGATAACTCTGTCAAGTACATCAATCTTTCGAACTTAAGGTTATTTCTGGGCTGGCCTCACAGCCTCACAGCCACCGCCTTCCCCTTGCCCCCTTCTCGTACTCTGTTCATTCTTGTTTGGGCTAGCTTTTCCAGCCCCTATCCTCAATGGGCGAGCACTTTCTTCTACTGGAAGAAAGCGCGGCCAGATTGACTGGTGGCTGGGAAAGGCCAGCCCAAAAGAATGGACAAGGTCTGAGGGAGCTTGAGTGCTGGAGGAGTCTTCTCTCTTCTTTTTCTCTTGCTCGGGTCTAGCGCTGACGTGGCAGGGACCTTGGAGGGATGGGTGACCTCGACACTTGGCAAAAGCGGATCGATTTACTGGAATAAACCTTTGGCCGGAGATGCCGTTCTCGAACAGTGCCTTTGCANTTGGGCCGGGGATGCCGGTACACGCTACCACACCCCTTCGTCCATTGGCGCCGCCGCCGCCGCCGCCGCCGCCGCCGCCGCCGGCTCCGGTCGGGCCGTTGCCCGCTGCCAGCACGATTGCAAGGGTCGCGCGGCCGCAAGAGCCATGTACTCCGTGCGGCAGCTTGGCCGCCATGCGCTTGCGCGGCAGCAAGTGTTCGGCGGGGCTGGCAGCGCCAGTCGCCGCTTCCTCAGCGACAAGCAGAAAGTGCTGAGCGAGGAGGAGAAGGCCGCTGAGAACATCTACATCAAGGTGCGCCGCACTACATGGCACCAGCTTGCGCCCACGCATTGTGCCCCTTGCTGCTAAAGTTGCGAGCTTCGAGCAATGATTCCAAGAGGTTTGGAGAGCGGAGCAGCCTCGGGAATGTCACTGTCCGTCGTGCCTGTCAATCGCATGCCGCAGCTCATGCAGTCCGCGCGGCCTTGAGTCCAGACGACACGAGTACATGGTCCACGTCCACCTCAAATTCTGACTCCTGACCTGCTGCATGGTGACATGTGCAATGCTTCGCCCTCAGAGGTTGGAGAAGGAACGGGCTGATAAGCTGGCTGCGGAGGCTGCCAAGGCTACTGCGTCCAAGGTAATGCTTCCCTTTGCAGGCTAAGCCTGTATTCACTTCATTGCATGCACAGCTCTCCTCGTTGAGCTCTGAATTACCTTGTCCCCGTGGAAAGTGAGCAAGTGATTCAGGTGCATAAGTCAGTGGGAGTTTCACACCGCAGGTCAGCTAGTTTCAGAACCAACCATTGCAGCCATCAAGTGTCAAGCGTATCAAAGTGCTAGTGCCAGGCTCGTCAGTGGCTGTGCTCGGAGAATTCCTGACACAGTTTTGTCATGGAACTTGTTGACTTCAGTTATTTGACTGCTATCAGCAGTGAGCTTGTCAAACATGAGCTAGGCCAACCAGTATCACGGGAAAGGGCTAGGGTATGCTAGTGCAACGCTAGAGCTCCAAGCCGTCACTCTCTGCTTCTCTCGACTTCCTGCGTGCTGTCAAGTGGTGCTGTCCAGCGCCTCAGCAGCAGGCTCTGCCCTGTGTTTCACAGGTCATGCCCAGCTCCACGGAGACAGGCCTTGGTAGCAAGCCCAATGAGCCAGCTACCAGCAATAGCTATCTTGGCATTGCTGCCGCTGTGGTTGCTCTTGGGGTGGGAGTGTGGTACTGGCAGTCTTCGTCCAGCCAGAAGGAGCACAAGGAGCCGACTAAGTGAGCTGGCATGCCTACCGATGAGGCACGATGGAGGTGTTATGGATTAGCCAGTCTCATGTCACCGGTGTCGCCTCGCTGTTCCTTGCTGCTGCAGGCGATGCCATCTCCCCAACATATTGAGCGAACCACAGTGCAAGCTATGGGCCCTGCAGTAAATCAGGAGGAGGCAGGCCACATGAATGTGGCATTTGCAGGCGCCATTGCTGCGCTTGGAATTGGGGCCTACCTCTGGTGGTCCTCAGGCTATAAGACGAAGCGTTTGAAAGATGAGGACTCTGACTAATAGCAGCCAGATGGCAGACTGCACTAGCGGGTGCAAGTGTTGGTGATTTCATACTTTGTGCCTGGCAAGCAACATACATCATCCGTCATGTTATAGCTAGGTGGACATCACCAAGTTGTGATTCTTTGCGTGACTAGCAGGTTGTTGGGCCGGTCTAATTGCTTGTCGGTGACCCCTTGCCCAATCTCCTGACTGCAAAACCTTACGCATTCCAAGCTCGCATAGAAGTCACCAAAACGGGCTGAGAATGCCCATCATCATCTTGCCCTTATCAATTTGCAGCAGCTTGTATCGACTAGTCTCTGTCAAGGAAAGGTTGAAGTTTGCAAGGAAATTCAGTGCAATTGCGATTCAAATTCACAAGGCGAGGTTTGCAAGGAATCACTATGCAATTACGATCAATGTACACAAGGTCTAGGAGGAGGCAGGGAACTCTGGAGGGTCCATATTTGGTACTCCCAATGTACGAGAGGCGTTCATGTGGCCAATCTTGAAGGAATTTACCACTATTCTGCCTTCAAGTACAAATGATAGGGATAGTGGAGAGAGTAGTCCATTATTGTGCTCCCTTTTGTACTTGTAGACGCCCTTTACCTGACTGCTATACAGAAGAGCATCAAGTACATGCCTGAGAAGTGCATGGAGCCATGGAGTCAGTTAAACCTGCTAAGCAGCCTCAAGTCAGAGAAACTTGGCTCCTGGAAGCGGGTCCCCTGGCCAGGGCCCAAGGCAGCAAGGAAGGCCTCGGGCACCCATTGGGCTTACCCTCCACATCTGAGGCCACGCGTGCTCCCGTGCGCCCTAGCCATGACTGCCACCCAACATAGGTGAGGGCAAAGCCTGTGCTCTCTGTCTGACTGACTGTCTGAGATCTGAATCTGTCTGGCGCCATGATCGCATCTGCATTTGTGTTGCCGCGACGAGGTCGGTCTGCTGGGCCTGTGGTCAAGGGCAAACGTCCGACGGAGGACTCCGACTGGAGAAAGGCAGAATCTGAGAATGCCGATGACAGCAGCCATGAGCAGGGACAGGAGCGGCCAGAGCATTTCCCCCCCCCCCCCNATTCCCCCCCCCCCCCCCCCCTCCCCCCTCAACTGCGAGTCCTGGCACAGGCTGAGGAGGTGGACGAGCGTCTTCGAAATTCATGCGCAGCCAATGAGTGCGCAGCCAGTTGTTCTAATATTGCTGTTAGTGACGGCGATTTCAAAGCATTACCATCTGGAGGTAACCCCATGACGCCGTTTTAGACAGGCTAAACGATCTAGCTGATGATATCACTTCATGCAGGCCTCCGACTGAGTGAAGCGAAACATTCGCTTATGCTGCCGTGGTGGTCTTTGGAGGAATACCCAAACATTCAAACGCTACAGCAGTAGCGAAGCCTACCTTTGTCCTGGTAAACACAGGTGCGTAGCCCTTTCTGTTGGTCTGTGCTTTGCCTATACTAAATTACAGCTGAATTCAGGAAGACAAGATATGACTCATGAGGACCAAGACGGCAACTGGTGGAACTCACAGCGTTGCCAAGTAAAGGTCACCGAAGGCCCTGTGCACTACTTGCAATGCAGACAAACCTATGGACAACTCCTATCCTTCTCTTGTGCTCACCCGTGAGTACCAATGTCACCTTAGGCACCTTACTTTAGGTCTCCGTATTATGTACCCTTGTTTTAGTTTGCCCTAGACTCTACCTGAACAATGTATTGGCTTAAATTGGCCTCCCTTTTATTTTATGCGCCCCGCGCGCCTTCTCTCCTCTGCTCTTATTGATCACTAGGGCAACATCTTTGATGTCTTATTGGGCATGCAGACTTGCGCAGGAGATGCATAGAGTCTGCACCTGAACGGCAATAATCAGGCTCACGAAAACCTTCTGTTGACTTCAGTAGAGGTGGAGCTCAGAGTATGATCTTATCAGCTAATACTGGCATGTCCACCATATATATTGCTGAAAGCAACCCACCGGTGACAGATGCTCATAAGACCTGTGGTCTTCATACGAGAGAAAGGGAAAGCCATTATGCAGATTGACACCCCTCTGGAGGAGAAGATGACTGAAGTATTGCCACCTCTGGCTGTATCGAAGGTGACTGTCGAAAGAAAAACTCTTGATAAGAGCAGCAATTTGCGGAGAGAGTTTCGTGAAATTGAAACAAACGTAGGCCAAATGACCAAGTACAAAGGCAATCACATCTAAGATCTACATGAAGTACAGCAGATTGATCCGCTCAGTAACGGGTCAAAACATGAAGGTCAAAATCGATGCATGAAAGGCATCTTCTCTCAACGCGTGGTCTGGGCGGGAAGGCTCATGCGGGACCGTGTATTAGAAAGAAATG
This sequence comes from Spirogloea muscicola, assembly GCA_009602725.1. Classification (NCBI taxonomy): domain Eukaryota; kingdom Viridiplantae; phylum Streptophyta; class Zygnematophyceae; order Spirogloeales; family Spirogloeaceae; genus Spirogloea; species Spirogloea muscicola. Next base: position 1,865,264 of record WELB01000001.1, on the reverse strand, counting down.
TAGGCCAAATGGCCAGGTACAAAGGCAAGCACATATAAAGATCTACATAACCTACAGCAGATTGACCCGCTCAATAACCACGGGTCAAAACATAAAGGGCGAGGAGGCGCGCGGTGCGCATGCAATGAGCGGAAGGCCAAAGCAAGCCACTACACTGTTCGTAAGAACAATAGGCAAGCACATTGACGGATGTACATCACAGGTGGGGGGAGCTGGTGGTGAAGCGGCCAGTGGCCTTCCTCCCGCCAATCAGTCGGGGCAGGGGAGGGTTACGCCGCGCACTGGAAGATCTCGGTTGCGGGCACCTGAGCTCGCTCCCCGATGGAGGAGGGCGGGCGCGTCTGACCAGGTGGAACGCGCGTCCGCTCGCCCCACGAGCGCTGGCCCGCTCCCCCCTTCGAGCGGGTCAATCTGCTGTAGGTTATGTAGATCTTTAGATGTGCTCGCCTTTGTACTTGGCAGTTAGGCCTACATTTATTTCTAATACACGGAATCTTCCCTTCCGTCGAAGCTCTACGAAGCTCTAACTGTGTAATTTTGACGCGATCCACAGCCAGCCCAGAAAGAGATCACATCATTTGGAAGAGCTCACTTCTTCAGAGAGAGGAAGTGCCCGCCCATTGAGAAGAGGGGCTGGCAAAGCCAACCCAAAAAGAATGGACAATGTTCAAAGCCAAAGAAAGAAGTGCCGAAAAGGACCACTACAAAGTGCAAGGAAGCGCGGCCAGATTGACTGGTGGCTGGGAAAGGCCAGCCCAAAAGAATGGACAAAGTCGGAGGGAGCCTGAGTGCGAACGACTAGGACTAAGACATCAGCCAGTGCAAGACGGTGCAGAGGGAGATGCAGATGGATGCTCAGAATCCACGTGTGAGCAACAGCAGATCAGGAGAGAAGATCCCCCCCCCTCCTCTTGTACTCTGTTCATTCTTTTTTGGGCTGGCTGTTCCAGCCCATATTCTCAATGGGCGAGCCCTTCTTCTTGAGGAGCTCTTCCAAGTTACGGCAAGGGCTGTGAGAGGCCAGCTCATGAAAAGTGAACAAGGTCCTAAGGGCCAAAAGGCGCCGAAATCACACAGCTATGAAGAGACTACAGCGAATGGGAGCTCAGTAACCCCAAGTCAGCAGCCGCAAGTTTGAGTATAGTACGAGAAGCCAAGCCTAGAAGGTGTGGCCTGCCTCGTTCCCCATTTGGCGAGAGGCCATTCATCTGCCGGTTGCTGTGACGCCCTTCCCCGAACAGTGACAGCCGACGGCGACTGCCACGCCCGCGGTGTTCGTGACGGGGAACCCCTCCCCCCCACGCCCGCGCCGCGCCCTGCGGCTGCGGCCGTGGCGGCGGCAACATGTGGCACGAGGCGCGGCGGTCCGAGAAGCGCGTGCACGAGTTCATGGACGCCAGCCGCCGGCGCGCGGAGCGCCGGGCGGGCTTCCTGGCGGCGCGCCGGGGCGACCCGCTGCAGGCGCTGCGCCTCATCGGCGCTCGCCCGCGCGTGCACTACGACGTCGCCATGTACCAGGCCGCCGAGGCCGAGCAGGGCCTGTGAGCTCCGCTCTCCCGCCGCGCTTGTGCACGGCTGTGCTCGCCAGCTTGACGAGCACTTGGCATGCTCTGCTGTGCTGGGGTGCCTGCCATGGCGGCAGTCGGCTGCATTCCCCGCTGTGCTCCCTGCTGCAGCTGCCGCATGTCCGTGAGTCAACTTAGCCCGCTTACTCGTCCTCCACCGTTTCTCGCTTACGTAGCATTCCCTGGAACGACAAGCCAGACAACCTTATCGATAGGTCAGTCCTTGCCCCGGCCTGCAAGGATGCAAAAGCTTGGTTGAGCACGTGGCAGAGACCTACGCTTCGCAATATCCGGAGTACTGCTGCAGCTGACCCATATTTTACAGAAGCACGTGTTCACAGCTTGCGAACTTGGTAATGTGACGTGTATGTCACCTTTGTGCTTGCTTGGGGTCACTGGCATCACATGTGCATGTGTTGCGACACGATTAGCCTCAAGGTTTGGCGTGGCCTTCTTGTGTGACAGGTTCGATGGCAGGGCTCTGCTGGACTTCATACGAGAGTATGACTCGTCTAAGCGACCCGTGCGTGAGCCCACAGACGAGGAAGAGGAGCTCGAAGACAGGGTGAACTTCGAGAGATACCGTGATCTTGTCAAACTCAAGCGGAAAGGACGTAAGCATGCTTCTCAAAAACTTCCTCGCTACCTGAAACTGCGTGCTTTCTGCTCTCCTTTGTTCACGTCCAAGGTTGCACTATCTGCAGCTGGGATTTGCTTGTGCTTCCACGGAATGATTATTTCTTTTGACTGACTGGGTGGAGTTGACTACGCTGTTGAGGTGCAGTGACAGATATTGAGAGCCTTGCTGAGGTTGAGCAAGAGCTCGCGGCAAGGGCTGCAGCCCCGGTTGCAGCAGAAAGGTCAGCAATAGAGTCATGTGATATTTGGCTCGTATAATCTGCTCATTGACAGACTCAGCAATTTGCTTACCTGTCTGTACCTTGGCAGGTTTGCTTGTGTTGAACAAGCAATAGTAACCTCTGCACATTGTTGGGCTTTTCCTTGCATGCACCTGTATTGACATTGCTTCATGTAGTCGCATCATATAAATGCACATCACATTGTGACATGGACTGCTTTGGATTCTGTTGAAACAGGCCGAAGCAGAAAGCAGAATCTACAGCTGGGAAGGGCACGTATGGGCAGGTGGCCTTCTCTTATGGCAAGGCAGGTAACCAGGCCAACGAGGAGAGTGACGACACAGACGAGGATGATGATGACGACGAGGAGGATGAGGAGGAGCTTAGTAGTGAAGACAGTGAAGACGAGAAGATTGAGCAGATTGGCCAAGAGCATGGCATTGAGAGCTACAATCGCCTGGTCTTTCTTGAGCGGAAGGCAAAAGAAGAGGAAAAGAAGCAGAAGGAGCAAGCTCTAGGTGACCCGTCCACGGTATGAACATAATCACGTCAATACTGTTGCTGATGGTGTGTCTAGTGACCTTGAAAAGTAGCATGTACTTCAGCACAGTAGCGTACATGTGGGATGCTTGCGCATATGCTTCCAGGTCAAATACAAGTAGAATTTCTGAAGCAGTTTCTTGGCAACGTGCTTGCTTTTATATGCAGCGCAAGTTGAGTCGGAAAGAAAGACGTAAACTGGCACGCCAAGGAAAGGACAGTCACTATGACGTGGCTCGCCGGCCTGTTGACTTGCCTAGGTGAAGCGAAGTCGAAACAAACAGCGAGACAGTGTCAACCCTTCACCTTCTGTGTCACATCGCTTGCAGTCAGACCAGAAGAAGCAGAAGTCAGGAAAGGGTTATGCGCTGTATAGAGAGGCATTCATCTTCTGGTATTGCTTTCGGGCGCTAGGTCTGTCTATTGCCTGTCTACTTTCTGATATAGCTTCTGACATCCCAGAGAGAGAAGGGGCAGCCCCACATATGAAGCTTATCCTCGGTATCAGAGGTGAGAGTAAGGCTCATTCGCCTACAATGATGAAGTGTTCTGACGTACCATTGTTGTCCTTTGACTGGTTAGATTGGGTTTGTCTTCCTTGTATGTCACCAATTTGGCAAGCTTTAACAGTAGTCAGATGTTTGTTGCTGCAGGGAGCGGTCAAGGTCACGGTCCCCCTTGCCTTCAAGGCGAGAGCGCAGGGAGCATGAGCCCAGCAAAGACAGGGAGTGGGAGAAGGGGAAGATGAGCAAAGATCAAGAGGGCGACCCGGGCACCTCCACGAAGATTGAATTCATTACCACGTTCGATATTGGAGGAGGGAAGAGCAGTGCACTGCCGCCGCCGTCCTCCCCTACTCGCGCCAGGCCTGAGGCTACTTCTCTCAGCACCCGGTCGGAGCACTGGCCCCTATCTGACCAACCACGCCAGCACCGAATTGAACTGTTTGCGCACGATGACGCTGAGCCTGGGGCCACATCACACAGGGAGCCACAGCTGCTGAGCATGGAGGTGTTCCGTTGGGTAGGTCTGGGTGCACAAGGCGGAGCCTGGCACCACATCATGCTGCCTCATGGGCTTATGGCTGACAAATAGAGCTCGTTCATTGGCTCGCTTACACCTACAGTGCACCATTCTCTGGTTGCACCGAGCTGGTGCGTGTTGTAGGTATCCCGGTGCGTCCAGGGTGCAGAAGCATCTCTACTGACTCGTTCGTGGTTGTCAATGCTGGCGGAGCAGGCCAGGAGGTGGGCCTATCTTAGAAGCGCTAAGAGTGGACCCGGCAGCAACTTCCACCCCACCCATACCTCCCTCTTCCCTTGAGAGACGAGGGCAAGAGGGGAAGCCGTCAATATCAAGGTCTGCCTGCTTGCCGACCTTCAGAGAGTCAGAGGTGATCCAACAACCTGCAGGATCTAAGCTGTAAACACAATGTAGTTGCGGCTACCTCAGCAAAACTGGCAGGTATGCAGGTGGTAAGTTAGGCTCTGGGTACCAAGATATATTTGTTGGTTGTTGGTTGTTTGTTGGTTTGTTCATTGTTGTTGTTTTGTTGGTTGGACAGTACCTCGGCAGCATTGGCAAAGCTGAGCAAGACGCCGACTGCCATAGGCCAAAGCAAGGGCCAGACAGGAAAGAAGGAGACACCTCAGGAGCGCCTGAAGCGCATCATGAGTAATCAGCTCAACAAGCAAAGTACGAATGCTTGGTCCTGCAGCTTACTTGTGGTCCCGCCTGCAGCCTGTTTTGCAGTCTTGAATATGTCCAGGCAGGGAGGCAGTAAACTACTTACTGGAATGACAGATGTGTTCCGTAGGCTTGCTGATTTGCCACCTTCTTGCATCTCGCAGTCAAGAAGGATGTGGCTTCAGAGGAAGCAAAGCGAAGAAGTGCAGAGGAGCTGAAGCGAGCGAAGCTGGAGGAGTCAAGGCGGGCAGGGCACTCCTATCACAGGGCGCGCAGTCGAAGCTGGTCTCCAAGGTTGGCATTGAGGCAAAGTGGCAAGCAGACAATCAATGGTTGGAAGAATGGCTTGCTTGCCTAATGCTGCCTTGCTAACGGTTGAGCTTAGATATCTGCCGGCCTTGCTTGTCCAAGCAGCTCATTGCATCTGACTTTGTGGCAATGACGTAGAGGTAAAAGTGGCAGTCCGCGCTCTCCAAGACGCTACCGTTCTCCATCATCGTCAAGGTCTCACATCATACATGATGCCATTACAGATAGCTTATTAAGATTGCAATTGCTGACATTGAATGGTGAGGCAAGTTGCCTTTATGTTTCTTACACAAGGTGCTTTGCCTCAGCAAGCTCCTGAACCTGCAGTCCTTTAGTAACCTGTGATTTGCTGCAATGACAGCTCACTTGAGAGACGGGGTCGAAGCAGACGTGATCGCTCAATATCACAAGACACTCGGTACAGACGGCGAAGGTGGGCCACTTAAGCTGGGAGCTGTTAATCTCGGGTTTCGGCCACATTTTCCACAAGAAGCTGTGATGAGCAGGTCAACAGAGAGTTGGTTACAATAAATGAGTGGTGTTCCTTGGGGAGAAAGTTACTAAATGGTGGTTACTGCACAATTTTGGTGCAGGAGCAGGAGTCGGAGTTGATGTAAATGTCTTGTGGGCCGAGGGAGATTTGGAGCGACTGGCTCCTCTATCAGGAGGATGTCACATGTTCCGCTGCAAGAATTCGTCATACAATGCATGAGAGCCATGCATCCACAAGCTCTGGCCGCTATTACCACCCTCATGCGGGTAACAAAAATGAGCTTGATGGCTTATTAAGCATGTTGATTTGGCAGCTGCACCTCAGCAGCATTTTGCCCTCTACCCAGCAGCACAAATGAGAAACCACTTCCACAACAGACTAGCTTGATGGGAATGTGTGAGTTGCCTTCAGCATCAGTAACTTTGAGTGCCACTTCCTTGGGCTGTGTGGAGTCCTGCGTGTCTCCAAGGCCCAGCTGCCCATGCTCGCCCCAGCCCCAGCTGAAAATTCTGCCGTTCTCTGCAAGCATGTTACGACTGTGTACAGATTACCACCCGGTCACAGCTCAACGTGCTTAAGAGCTTACATCATCCATATAGCAATTTGGTGGCAAGAGCCTCTTGTGCCACACTCACCAGTGGCTGCCATTGAGTGCTCGGCTCCTGCAGCAATTGTGTGCACCTGCTCCTCGAAGACCCTGTGGAATTGGATTCGTGGTGACTCGCAGAACCTGGCCGCCTCTCTAGATTCTTGAGTTGGCATCCAGCCCCTGCTACCATGGTCTGGCTCCCACTCCTGCTGTGCAGCAGCCTCATCACTTGCAGTGCCTCGGCCAAAATTTCTGCAGCTGACACTCAGGGGCTCGAGGGTGATGTCATCGTCCAGATCCTGCAACCCCAGCTGCCCATATCGATTGCTGCCCCATGCGAACACCTCGCCAAGCTCTGGCTGACGACCACCACATGCGAAGGTTCACCAAACAAGCAGCTGTCAATGGAGGTGGCAGCCATCACCTCTGCCTTCGCCATTGCAAGAGAAGCATGCCCCTCTGCTAAACTACATCAAAAGTCAGAGTTGCGCGATCCCAGAGTCGGTCCAGCTGGACGGTGGCAACCGCCGATCAGCGCCACTGTCAAGCAAATGCTGGCAAGTGGCAGAGCTACAATAGCTGAGGTTCCTCACCATTGGCTGCAATTTAAGCAGCAAGCATGCGAGGCGTCTTATTCCTGCCTGCTCCTTGCCTTATGTCACTTGTTGCAGACGCGTACATCTGCCTGGCGTAACGAGGCTGACCTGAGAGAGCCAGACCGTGGCTCCAGCCGAGCGCGACCTGGCGCCACCTCCTGGGCGAGCGGCAATGTTGAGGGGCCATCATGTCTGGGCCGCCCGCGTACCCGCGGCCCCAAAGGAGGAGCTTGCCATCTTCTGCAGCAACACTTCAGGTGGATATAAGACATCGCACTCGGCTGCATGGGGCCCACGCTCCCCAGAGCTGTTGCTGCAAGTCCCCACCCGTGAGAGCTGCGCTGTGGTTGCCGCTGGCGATGACCAGCGCCACTGATGGGAGCTCGCTCCCCAGCGGACCAAGCAGCAGCTCCTGGGGCGCCGAGACCCTCACTCGGCTGTCATCCGCCAGCAGCTGTATGCCCAGCTGGCCCCGACTGTTGGACCCAAACGCAAACAAGCGCCCAGCACTTTCTGTGGCTCACAAACTCGAGATGCAAATATGAGTATCAAAGCCCCAACTGTCCAGTGCTCTGGAGCCCGAAGCCAGATTCACAGTCCCAAAACTCAAGCCTGACAGCTTCTTTGCAGGCTGACCAAACCAACAGAGAGTGCCAACAAAGCCAGGCCATGCATCCAAGACGACAGTGGCTGAGCTCGAGCACCAGGAATGGCGCAAAGGTTCAGCCCAGCATTGACAAGGGGAGTGTGTCGGCCTCTCACTGGTCAGCACCAGCGTGTGCCGAAGGCCGCATGCGACAGAGCGCACGCCGATGGTGCGCAGGCCGGCAACAAGGCTAGGGGTGGCTAGGCTGCAGAGGTTGCCCTGCCCGAGTTGGCCGTAGGAGCCATCGCCGCAGCAGTAGAGCTGCCCAGTGTCTGACAGGAGGTTGCGGCCATGGCACGCACTCGCAGCATGAGGCGCTGCCTCCGGGGCGGCAAGCAGAACCGCGGCGCACAGGAGAGCGCAGGAGAGGGCAGCCAGCCCACCAGAGACGAGTGCAGTGTGGCTCCACCCTGCGGCCACGCCCACGACGCGGACGCCCGGCGCCAGGCCGGCGAGCGGCGCCGGCACCAGCTGGGGCGGGCCGGCGCTGCCATACGCTGCGCAGCAGCCCCACGCCAGGACTTGGCCGCCCTCTGCGGCGGGCGCGGCGGCGTGGCCGCTGTGGGTACGCCGCCACTGAGGCTGGAGCAGCGGCCGCAGCCGCAGTCGCGGGTCCAGGGTCTAATCTTCAAGGTCTGGGGGACTGAGGATGCAGGTGGCAGCAGTGGCACGGCAGCCGGTTTTCCGCTTGCCTAGCGCCGCCACGGCGTGGCTGCCGCCGCATGCCAGCGCCACGACGCCGCCGCCGCCGCCTCCGCCGGACAGCGCGGGCACGGCGCCGGGGGC
>WELB01000001.1:1797523-1820653 GCA_009602725.1 Spirogloea muscicola | reverse complement strand
GCCGCGTCTGCGGCAGGAGCAAGGCCCGCCGCACCCGCCGCTCCTTCGCGGCCTCGGCAGCCGCTGGGGCGGACGCCGCCGCCGCCGCAGCTGACGGCGCTGCCGCCGCAAGGTGCGAGCCTACCGAGCCTTCTGCCGAGCCGCTTGCGACCGCCAGCTCGTCTCGTGACACCCATCTCCGCGCGCCTCGAACGATGGCTCCCATGGCGGGCCGTCACGCGCCGCTAAGTGTGTGCACGAGCTGCAGGTGCAGCCCGGTTGTCAGCAAGCGCCACCGCGTTCAGCAGCCACAAGAGGGCGCCAGTGCACAGCCCGCCCGCAGGTGCGAGCGCCGAGGTGAGCGCGCGCCAGCTGCGCCACTCGTGGCGCTCTTGGCTGCATCGCATGCTTCGTTGAGATACCCATGACAGCCAAATAGTCATAGTAGCCTGCTCAGCCAGCTCAAATCCGCTCAAGCGTGCTGAGCACTTCAGTGCTAGCACTGAGGTGCTAATGGCGGGTCCCCAAGGAGCCATGGATCGTGGCTGCCCAGTAACAGCTTGAGGCGCTCCGGCGTCCCCCGCAACCTCCACAGGCTAAGCCTGGCGCAGCACTTCCTCCCAGGAGCCCGGCGGCGCAGGTGGAGGCTGTGCTGCGCTCGCTGCTGGCCGGCAACGCCAAGATCGGAGACGTCAGCGGGACCATCAGCAGCCGCGTGCACGACAAGGTGCTGCTGCTGGACAGCGTCGTCGCGGAGGGGGGAGGGGCGACCCGTGCCCGCCGGCGCGAGATCCACGAGCAGGGCCGGCGCTCGCGCCACCGCATGAGCATGCGGCAGCACCGCCGCCAGGGATCGTTCGACATCAAGCCCCCTTTGAACAGGCATGAGTACTCTGCTCCTGTCAGTCAAGCTAATCAATCCTCAGCTAGACAATCATATGCGGCAGTGCAGCCTCTTGATGCAGCCCCCAAAAATACCTGCTTTGTGGTTTCCCGCAACCACAGGTCTGAGGGTAGCCTTGAGCGAGCTATGACTTCCTTGAGCGAGCTATGACTTGAGCAACTCATGGATGAGGCGTGACATTGCCTGCTGGAGCACATAATGACCAATTCTGCGTAGACTTTCATGCATTGAATGCATCGTACAAAGACTAGGGTGACTTGCAGGACTCACCTATTAACATTCATGCAGGTATGAGCTGTACATGCCACTGCACAATCTGTGGGCAGCCTACATGAGGAGACTCATGGAGAACTGCAGGTATGTCCTACCTGGATCAAACATCGCAATTTGCCTCGAGTGCGCCATCATTGACTAGCTGTAGACGTGGGCATCAATCTTATCCAAAGGGAGATCGTAATATGTTGGACACTCGTTGCTTCAAGTTACGAGCTTTGCTTCACGCACGCAGTGTTGAATCTGTGCTGTATCATTCAGAGGTGTCCTTCTCCAGCAAAGAATATATGGAGCTGACCTCCATGGGGCCAACATCTCCGGTCAGTCCTGGTCACATTATCCTTTCCCTCTCCTCATGACTAGTCACCTGTCATTTCGTCATCAGGTCAAGCATTGCATTTTCTGGCGAGAGTATAGATTGAGACAAGTTGCAAGAGTTGCTCCTTGCATGCTTGGGTGGTGGTTGCATGACAAGCAATTGCATCGCAAGCTGACTGATGGTTGTACTCAGCTCAGTTGTGCGTGCAAAGGATCCGTTGCTGGTGGGCTTGAGCGGCATTGTGGTCAAGGACATGCAGCGAAGCTTCCACATTGTTGCCCGAGACAACACAGTCAGAAGTAATACACTGCCATTGACGTAAATGCACACGTGTAAATTGACTATAACCTTCAGACGTGCATGCACTTGCAGCCCTTGACTCGTTCATGGTGGCACCCTGAAGCGGCATGATTGTTGCGCTCTTTTGGCAGTAATTCCAAAGGATGGAGCTGTCTTCTGCTTGTCTGTAGACAGCCTCAAAGTGCTGCTCTATGGTGGACAATTGAGCTTTCTAGGTAGGCCGGCTGAGCGAGCTGCAACTGTGGAGCTGTGAGGCTTCTGCCACAACACAGACGGCCCTTCTTGCCCCTGCCACACTTTGCCACTGTGAAGGGCATAGTACTAGCTGTATTTCTTGGAGGCCTTTCAGGCCTTCAATACTTGCTTTGCTGTAAATGTGGATATTAGTGGCCACGAAGTAATGGCAAGAGTGTTCAGAAGTGTAGTGAAAGGGAACAGTATGTGGCCTGTGGATGCGGCTTGAAGCCTGCAAGGGCCCAATGTGAAGGTTGTCGTAGAGGGAGCCCATTCAAGCATAGGGTTTATCTGGTATGAAGCATCTGGCAGAGGACAGCACTCGAGCAGCCTGTAAATTTTTGTGCAACATTGTTGTGTCCCCCAGAATTGAGGCTAAACAGCAAGCGGCAAGAATGTAGCCCCTCAACATTGTATGTCGGTACTGTCTATTTTAAGGTAAACCAAGTAGATCTATGATCCCTGTAATCGTCATGTGTGCATCATGCTATATCAGTAATTACCATGCACTGTGATTGCCATGCACTGTAGAGCCCGTCCCACAAGCATGTACTGCTGCTACCAGAAAGAGCTGGTACGAGTGGCAGAAGAACCTGCCAAAGATATAGCAAATACATGCTGCGACCAGAAAGAGCTGGTACAACTGGCAGAAGAACCAGCTGAACATAATGGCAAGGGAGGTTTCCTCTAACCCTAAACCGGATCATCGAGCAGGAGTCATACTAACCGCAATATTAAGGGTCACGAGCTACTGTGACACCTAGGCACCTTCTTATGGCCAGAGATGTGGCCTGCATCCGATGAGGATGCTGGAGAAGGACACAGAGGCCGAGGCAGCCAATCAGTGCCGCTAGCAGCATGGTGACAAGACTACGCTGAGATGTCCTCTGCAAGCTCACTGCCAAATTGCAGCTTCTCAAGGCCTGTAGTGCACAGCACAGACCACCTGTGCTGTAGAATTTATCAAGCGCATCGCTGTGCATGACAGTATCATCCAACTTCTTTGCCTTGATGGATGCTTCATGCACAGGTCCATCTGCAGACCTTGAGCAAAGGGTAATCACCGTTTCGTACTTGGACACACCGCACTCTTGTGGCTGCTTTTTGTTCTCACTACTGAGGGAGCTATGATGTAGAGGGCTGCGGACAAGGATGTCCCCATAGGCTGAATGACCAGCATCAACAGCATACTCTTGTGGCGTCTTGCCGGCAGCGTCCCTGCAGGTCTTCCACAGAGCTCGTGCGACCTGTCACACACCACAAACATTGGACGTTGTTGTGAGGCCAACTGCTCCTGGACCTCCTGCAACTCCTGACCTCCTTGGTTTCTACTTTGCCACCCAAGTCAATGAGTCCCTTGACTGCCTCTACAAGACCAGCGGAGCACATTGCCAGCTGTGTGGAAGCCCAATTTATCTAAGAGCAAGAACTACAGGCCACATAATAACGTCAACAAACTGTGAAGCCATGGGGATTCGCTGTGGCTTGTGTCATGCTTCCAGACCATCTTGCGACTGTGTGAGTGTATCTGCAAGTGAAGGTTGGCATTGAAAAGAGAAGTAGCACAACCTCAATCTCGTCACCAGCAAGAGCAGCGAGCACTCTGCCACCATCATCCACTAGCGCCGCCAGATGAAGTGGGGACACCTTTCCCGGACCCTGGTAACCAAGATGCCACCAATTTTCTTGACATGAAGACGCCGATGCTTGTGCGGCCAGGCGCCTTCTGTACTCCTCCAGGACCCTCACCAATGGCAAATGCTTGCCAGCAACCGCCCCATGCAGCAAGCTAAAACCTCTTTGATCAATGCCAACGAAGCCAAGCACATCATCTTCTGAAGGTTGTCCCTCTGCTTGAGTAGCAGGTATTGATGACATCTGCTTGCTCTTGTACGCTTGTGTAGCAAGTGCCGCCTCGAGTAGGAGGCGAGTCACGGCTGGCCAGCATCTTCCCACGGCAAAGTCCAGCAAGTGCTGCAGCCGCCGCACGTGCACCTGGATTTGCTCCTGCAGTTCCCGCCCTGAGGTTGTCGTTTCTCCATGACGCAATTTCTCAGCCTTGCGAAGTGTCCATCCAAGTTCAAGAAGGAGCTGATGGCAGGTCGTCTCAGAAGTACGTTCCCCACCACAGGCCTGCAGGCTTTGAATCTCTGCACAGGCCAGCTTGCAATGGATTGCAAGCAGTGGCACAAAGCTGGTGCCTACCCCGTGTTCAACCTGCCACACATGAATGTAGGATAATCAGATAAGCTGTCAAGTCAAGGTCTAGGTCAAGGTCAAGCTCATCAACAGTGTAACTTTTCATATCACACATCACAAAAACTTGGCTTGGACATAGTCATCTGACCTCAATGAATATTATGTGTCCAAATCCCTTGCAGTACGTGGCTGGTAGGTGCAGCATCTGTTTCTCGAGCAGAGAGCCAAGAGGATGCTCGATCTCAGAGCGTCCACTGCAGCTCAAACCAATATCCACTTCCTTGAGAATTTGACTATCAATATACCTACCCCTTGAGGAGCACAAGACTCTGCATACAAGTGCGATTAGCTATCAGCAAATGGCCTTGCCAAGCATGCAAGACATCCTCCCTCGGAACGCCCAAGCTTATTGGCTTCTGACGTCAGTGTTTCATAATCTTAAGGAGGACAGGAGACAGAGGGTTATAAAGTACTAGCAACTGTGCTGAAGTCCTCAAAACCTTCTCATCAGGTGCCAAGCTTGCAGCTGAGTAGGTCTTGGGGGTTCTTGTCTGGGCAATGAGAGGCACACTCTTTTCCTAAGCATAAACAATCTTTGACTTCGTGTATATAACTTCCTTTCTAATGAAGCCCTTGACGTGCCATTCCAGGAAGCAGGTGGCAGGCTTACAAAATGTTGCCAAGGATGTTAGTTCTCAGCTGCTGACGATGCATGGGGGTGCAGTGAAGAAAACATGGAGTCTGCAATACCTTGTTCCAGGCAAGGACAGGTCATGCCCAGTGATTGTGACTTCAGCAGGCTCTCCAGCTACGACACACATCGGCCTGACTGATAGAAGACGCGGGCCATCTTTGGGTCTTAGTTGGGTGGCTCGACAGAGGACTGCACCTGCATGCATGCCAGGGGAAACATTTGTCACGACTTGTCAGGACGTGCATGATAGGCTAACCCAGAAAGCTGGCACATATCCTAATCACGCACTCGTCTTGCGTGTCCTCTGCATCATGTATACAGCATGCAATGTACAAATAGCTTGGTGTTCCTGGACATAGACTGAGGTGCTACCAGCAAGATTGAATTACACTCCATTGCTGATTTGATACTACATTGCTTAGTCAATCCTTGACTGACCGTTCTTGATGTAAGTGACAAGATTGGAGCACTGTACCAACATCCGACCCTTGGCCCAAAACTCTCCACCCTCCCCTGCCATGAGCACTTGAAAGCTTCTTTCGAGATTGCTCTCAAGCTGCGCGATATTCCAGACATTTAGGGTGTTAGACATTCAAACACTTGGGTCTAAAATTCAAGGAATCACTTCACAAAGGACCTTAGAAGTGGTGCATTGACTTGTCACACAGCAACATAAGCTCATAAGTATCGTTCAGCTTCCCACAGGGGGAACCACACCTCAGCCCACTTTGTTGAAGGCATTGCTGCAAACAATGTGAGCAATGTGCAGCCAGGGCTGATAAAGCCTTCCAAATCAGAAGGCATACTTGATAACCAGTCCATGACCTGAGATGTGAACAGTGATTGAGGTTCAATCCAGCGGCACCTTTGCTTAGGAGGTCTGACAATAAGAAGTTGGAAATGAGAAAGTGGAGGAGCTTTAGCAAGCAACTACTGACTCAGAAAGCACATGGTGCTCACAAAGAGGAGGGAAGACGGACCTGATTCCTCAAATGACGTGGAAAGTCAGCAGGGTTCCAATCAAAAAGTTTGAAGGATATACGGCCTGAGCATTGCTGTTCACAACTCAGAGGATATGAAGTAAGTCCCCTGATTTTGGAAATCCTCACATACTCGGCTCGTGACATCTCCAGCATCTTTGAGATTGAAGTGATCACACCAGATCTTGCTATGTGCTTGCTGATGGACAAGCACAACCATGGCAGCTTCATCCCTTACCACTGGTGTGTAATGGAAGGTGTCTTGAAAGTTCCTAATCTCATGCCGCGTCAGTAGGGAGGGCTGTTCATTCAACTCCTCTGCCAAATCTTCCTGTAAGTTGTCGGTGCCGGACGCAGTCAAGAGTTCCATCAAGGATAGTACCTGTGCTGTGTCCGTGTGACTTTCTAAGAACCCAGGCACTCCTACACCTGGCGCCTGCTCTAGTTGCGCCACTGGTTGCTGGTCGCTAGCTGCTGAAAGAAGCAAGTGGGCGGTGGTCTCCAAGGCGGCTTCGCCTGACTCAGATTTAGCCCTGAGCTCATCCTGCTGTGCCAAGTTGCGCTCAGCTTCCTGTGGAAAGTTTCCAGTGTGTGTTGTCGGCTGTGCAACGTCCAGAGGTCCCAATGTAAGCCGACTGAGATTCAGCCGAGAGTTCTCCGCCGCACTCAGTGACGTCGTTGTGCTGAGGTCCAATGTTGTGGACTCCTTGACGGCATAGTCTGCTGAGTGAGGCGAGGGTGAGGTCTTTGGTGTTGACCGTGCCCTAGATTTTGCTGACTGCAACTGCTCGGCCGTTGAGCTATTGCCTTTCTTGGACACTGATGCTGCTGATGCTTTGTATCTATCACCTGCAGCTGCAGCAGGCATTGTCGGGAACGGATATAGGTGAGCTCTCTGACATGGTCAAATAGCAGCAACATGTAGACGCGCAACGACATGAAGGTGGCACATACTGGAGGGCACTTATACAAGGTACGGTAAATGTCATGTACTTGTCTACAACTGCTTCATCAGTAGATCCCCGTGGTCTCCCAACATTGTACGCTGGCAAAGCTCTCCTCCCAGTGCAGCATAATTGCTAGTGTGAGACACGGTGATCAATGTCCTCACATAAGCAGACGTACACTGTCTACGGATGCGATGCTTGAACGGCCACTCATTGTTGGACTATGCTGTATCGCATTTGTGGAAAGGTGGCTGTTGTTTCTCGTGTCTCAACCTCTTCATGGACCTGGCAGAGGAGTATCACTGACTCAAGTTGTAGGTTTGCAGAGATGCATAGCAGGCTTACGCATTGCCAGGATCTCCTCATCTTGCTCCGCATCCTTGCTGCCTGGCCCCTCGAGAACGTTCGTAAGGCCCATCCTCCTGCGTCGCCTTGTGTTGTGTTTCTCCAACTTGCGACGGCAGCTTCTCTTTCCTTCGTCAAACTCCAGCAATGGATGTAACCTGCAGCTCAGATAGCGCAAAGCCTTCGCACCCAGAACTGCTAGGTACAACGACACCAGTCTGGTATCAAAGCAAAAGCACGCTTGGAGCCAGCTTGCAGTACTGGTTGCGTCAACAAATGCTGGACTTGACGGGCATGAATGGCAGGGCTTGTCAAGGCCCGTGGAGCCCACCTGCCACATTGCTGGCAGTAGCGCACGACCTCGCCCTCGCTCAGCACCGTGGCCGCCCTGGCGTGCTCCTCGCATACGCGGTGCCGGAGGTTGTACTCCTTGCCGCTGCGCAAGTCGGCTGGGCACCCGGCGACTTGGCACGACAGCGGCGCCAAGGGCATGACCATGCGCTGCCTCTTGAGCAGCTTCTCGTCCTCATCGGTGCATGCGCAGGGCACGCGCCCGGCCTTGAGGTTCGGGCAGTCGGGGTTTCTGGCCTTGACGGAGGCATCCTGTGGAAGAAGGTAACTCAAGGGAGGCTGCGCCCGCCCCGGCGCTGCTGCGACACCAGTGCCGAGGAGCACCAAGGGCTCGTCGGTATGCCTGCTGCCCGGCTGCGGCGGCTGCGACGGCGGCGGCGGCGGCGGCTGCGGCGGCGTCGGGTCCGCGGGCCCGGCCGCGAGCGCCTCGGGCTGGCTGGCGATGAGCAGGTCGCCGTCCCAGTCCCACTCCTGCGCCTCCCAGCTTGTGTGCTCCAAGGACGCGGCAGCTCTCCAGCGCTCGACAGCAGCCGTGCGGCCTTCAGGCGGCGCGGCGGCGACCGCGAGGAGCGCCTCCATGGCCGGTGATCACGGTGGACTCCCCGCGACGGCCTCCGCCACCCGGCCCGGCGACGCGCGGAGGCCGGCCGCCATGCTGCAGCCGGAGGCGCGCACCAGCATTCCGGCGGTGCTGCAGAAGGCACTCGGATGCCGCAGCAGGAGGCGCGCGGGAGTCTTGCAGCGATGGCGGGCTTGCGGCGGCGGCGGCGACGGCCAGGGCGGCTGATTTCCCGCGACGCCTGCGTGGCGCTCCAGCTTTGCATCCGTGGCATTCTCGTGTGTTCGGGTTGGTTTCAATCTGCCAGCGTGGACTGTGCCGCGCTGCTCATTGGCAGAGGCAGGTGCATCCCCCCCTCCCCCACGTCTAAAAGTCCCTCCCCCAAGCGGCGGCCCACGAGTCCGGATCCTGCCGTCGTCAGCGCCTGCTTGCCGTCCATGGGGCACTCCGTGACGATCCCTTTCAGCAGAAGAAAGTGCTCGCCCATTGAGAATACGGGCTGGAAAAAGAAAGAGCTCGCCCATTGAGGATAGGGGCTGGACAAGCCAGCCCAAAAAAGAATGAACAAAGAACGAGAAGGGGGCCAGAGGAAGCCAGAGGAAGCGCTAAGAAACCAAAGCACACAAAGAAAGAAAGCAGCTACAAATCACTCAGTAACCCCTGCTAAGCAGCCGCAAATCAGAGAGGCTAGGGTCCTGGAAGTGGAAAAAGCCAGCCCAAAAACGTATCGACAAAGGACGAGAAGGGGGCCAGGGGAAGCGCTAAGAAGAACAAGCACATAAAGAAACAAAGCAGCTACGGATCACTCAATAACCCCTGCTAAGCAGCCTTAGGTCAGCAGGACATTTGTAAGGCTAGACTTGGCCTCCGTTTCAATTCCATGCGCACCGCGCGCCTTCTCTCTTTTCTTTCAGCTAACTTATTCCCCGGTCAATAGGACATTTGTGAGGACTAGAATTGGCCTCTCTCTCAACTTCATGCGCACCGCGCGCCTTATCTCTTTCAACACCCTAAGCCTGCTCCCGCCGACGCCAGCGGATTGACACAGCGTTGCTTCTCACGTTTGAGCGACAGTGCATGTGCCTGAAGACCGTTGACAGAGCCGTGCCGGCAGAGCCCTTGCTGCGTCTCTGACCTGAGGCTGCTTAGCAGGGGTTACTGAGTGATCCGTAGCTGCTTTGTTTCTTCGTGTGCTTGTTTTTTTTAGCGCTTCCCCTGGCCCCCTTCTCGTCCTTTGTTGATTCTTTTTTGGGCTGGCTTTTCCAGCCCCTGTTCTCAACGGGCGAGCACTTTCCTTTCCTTGCTGCTGCCTCTGGCTCTGGCCAGGGGGACCCACTTCCAGGAGCCTAGCATCTCTTATCTGCGGCTGCTTAGCAGGGGTTACTGAGTGATTCGTAGCTGCTTTATTTCTTTGTGTGCTTGTTTTTCTTAGCGCTTGCCCTGGCCCCATTCTCGTACTTTGTTCATTCATTTTTGGGCTGGCTTTTCTAGCCCCTATCCTCAACAGGCGAGCACTTTCTTCTTGTTGACAGGGGGAGAGCTTTGGATGGACCTGCCTGCCAGGCTCAACGATCAGCATTGCATGATAATTCTTCTCACAAAATGGCGATGACTGTGAACGCAAGAGAATAAGAAGGTTCAGAAGGGGTCAGAAAGCGCTTAATCGCATTGGACATATGCACAGAATGCGGCTCTCGCTTCCTTTGCAGCATACCAGGCTCTAGCCATACATCAGCAAGCTGGGCGCGCACTAAGCCAGGCCACTAACTTGCGGGGTGGTGCTCCGGCGCCCAAGATAAGTCTGGCAGATATATGTATGCTCACTTGTGAGGACTAGAGTCCCCGTTTGGTTGTGTACTTCGTTATGTAGCTTTAGCCTCTATCAAAAAATTTCCTTCGTTCTTCTTACAAACAGTGTACTGGCTTGCTTTGATCTCCCTCTCATTTTGTTACGGACCGCATGCTTTCTGTGTTCTGTGTGTATGTTTCGCTGCTTGTGACTATTAGTCAATCCACGCAGCTGTGGCATGAGCTATGATGAGAGGACAGAGAAGGCGCGCAGTGCATAGAATATGAGAGGGAGGCCAAATTAAGCCAAGGCACTGCTCAGGCAACTACTCAAAAGAACTACTTCAAAGAAACAGGCAAAGTCTAGTACAGAGATTGGGGCTACACAAAGCGCAGAGCCTTATGCTAAGGAGAAAAAGATAATAGTGCAAAAGCCAGCAGAAGGGGGACTTCAGTACCCACGAGTGACCACATATGAGTGATCACATATGAGTACGACAGGCTTACTTGGAGGACCAGGGAGATCCTGCTCATTGACAAGATCACAAAATGGCAGGCTGCCTTGACGTGCTTGTGGATTCTTAGTGTAATAAATAGCTAGCAATTCATGGTACACAAACATCACACAACGTCAGATGGAGCACTTCATGGGAGATCTAGTTCTGACTTCTAGGCTGTTCTGAGTATGCTTAAGGAGGCCTTCTGAGCTTAATTAGTGTCCCATCATAGTGCCTAGAAGGAGACAAGACATTGTAACTCATTCTCGAGGGCGCTGATTGCTCATGAGACAAGCCCGGCTCAGAAGCCAGCCAGAAGAGGATCAGCACACATGCGAAGCCACGTCTTAGCATTAGGAGGGCCAATGCCAGGAGGAGGTACCATGGCAAGTACGAGCCTAAGGCTTGATAAAAAGGCTGTCACGTTCTGCTTAAAGCTATTCTAATAGTCAGCAGCAATGCTGTCTGAAATATACACAACGCGTCTGTACAAAGTTATGCACCCTTTATAGCAAGGTCCTTACACACCATCTCATTCATGCTAACATGTGTGCCGCCTCCACAAGATGCTCGAGCAAAGCATGAGCTGACTCAATCTCCTCGGGCCCTGCAAAGTCCTTCACGGCAAACTGCCAAGCAACACTCACACAATTCCATGAGTGTGGACTGCTTGGCCACGTCACACTCAATCCAACACTGAATCCATGTGTCACAAGCAATGCTGCTCAGTCCCCTTCCATGCAAAGTGGAGCAATTTTGTCAATTGTCACAGTAAACAACATACCCATTTGCCTGGTTCCAGAGACAGCTTCAACGTATCTGACTTGTCACTTTTGCCAGCTTTCTCTCGACTGACATTGCTCAAGCGGGTGTGCTCCACAATTACCTGCACACAGATGACAGCATAACGAGCTGTCATCTAAGGAACAATGAAAGCTATTATACCTTAGTACATGCCCAAGTAGGCAAAGGGATTGTTGTGCTCCTCATCTCTCATACAGACACAGTGGTCGAAATGCAAAAGTCTCGCTGGTGACAACAGACCGGCACACGTGTACGCTTCTCAACCGCCGAAACGTGGAAACAGACGTGCTTGTCGGAGATGTACAGAGTGCCGCCGAAGTCCACAGGCATGTCTGCAGTGTAGACATTGTGGGTGCACTGGTACATTTGGACCAAGGTGCACGGGAATGCTGTACAGCACGACAAGGCAGACGCAGGGCCCAAGAATATGAGTGTAAAGCAGGACAGGCATATCTGTGCTGTCTCAGATACTTCAAGTGCATGAGATCATTCCTGAGATGACACTGCCTCTGCCTGACATGCTCTCACTCTATCATACTGCATGAGTCATCATCTACAGGAAATGTGTTGGACAGGTAAGAAGTTTTACAGAAAGATTGTCAATACTATTTGCCAAGATTGGCCCTGAAGGCAGAGAGTCGACCTTCAATGAGACTCTCTGAAGGAGAGATGCGGAAGAGCGTCTGCATGCTTGCTTCGGCAGAGTCTCTGGACCTAGGGGTCCGATTGCTGAGCGGCTCTGGTCGCGGGGTCGGCTCTTTTGCCCTTGGTGGGTCCAAGGCAGTCCACCAAGTGGACAGCTTGCTGCTTAAGTCATTCAAGCCAGTACCTGCAATCTGACTCCACAAGCCAGATGGAAGACCCTGGTCAGGCAGGCTCCCGTTGCCGATGCCGCCTCAAAATGTCCAGCAGGCGTGAGGACCAGATGAAAGGGCTGATGCCATGGCTGCACCACATGGTACTCCCCTGACGAGCCTGACGTGCCCGAGCACCCATCAACCCCTCCCCCCTCGCAGGCACGTGACAATCTTCAGAGCGTCAACCACAAGCTTCAAAGAGCTTCGGAATGTCTGCATTAGAAACTCCAACAACTCCGCCCTCACCTTGCTTGTGAGTTCCTGTGCTGCCGCCTTGACCTCCTTGCCAGCGGTGGAAGCCAAAGCGGCCACATTCTTGCCCAGTTCCGCGGACGCATGCCCGAGGTCCTTCCACCCGTCATCCGACAGCCATGCCTTGTCGCCCACCGCAGTCGACGCCGCGGCCGCCGGCCCGTCGCCCGCGGGGCCGGCGGGCTCGGTCTCGGCAGGCAAGGCGGCTACCGGCTCCGGCGGGCCAGCCTGGGCCTCCGGCCTGCCGTCCTCCAAGGCATCGCTGCGGCTCACGAGCACGGCGTCGCCATCCTCCAGCCCGGCCGCGGAGGCGGCCTTGGCGCCGCCGGCCACCGCGGTCTCCGCGGCGGCCATGCGCACCAGCAGGGCCCGACGGGGAGCCCTGGCTGCCCGCGCTTGGCGAGGGGCGGGCCAAGCGCGTTTGGTTTTGAGTGCTGGGATTGAACGGCGCTCTTTCAATGCTCTTTCGAGTTGACGTCTGGTGGGGGCTGCGTTGTGGCCCATTCTCCCATCGTGGTCTTAAGTTACAGATACGGCGCCGATCAGTGGCACGAGAGAAGGGCTCGTCTCTAGATGTGCTTCCCTTTGTACTTAGCCATTTGGCCTTTGTTTGTTTCAGATACAAGAAAATCTCTTCTCTAAGGGCGAGCGAGGAGTTTCGTGTATTCCGTGTAAACGGCCAAGTACACAGGGAAGCACATCATCTAGAGACGTCCATCATCTTAGAGAAGAGGAGCTGGCAACGCCAGCCCAAAAGAAAGGACAAATCCAAAGCCAAAATAGGTGCCGGAAACAACACTTACACAACTAGACACAAAGCGATGCACGAGCCCTCCCCGCCGAGCCTCCCCTTGCTGATGTCTTAGTCCTTAGCACTCCGGCTCCTTCAGACCTAGTGCATTCCTTTGGGCTGGCCTCTCCCAGCCACCAGTTAATGTGGCCGCGCTTTCTTTCCCCGCCGAAGACGAAAGAAAGAGAGAACGCGGTGCGCATGAAATGAAAGGGTGGCCAAGTGGAGCCAATGCAGTGTTCAGGCAAAAAGCTAGTACAATTTTTGGGGCTTCATTAGTTGGAGGAGTATGCTAAGATGGCTAAGGTGACAGACAGAAGGCTCTGATGGAGTGTGTGTATTGAATGATGGAGGGCCTGAGTGGCCAAGTACGATGGCAAGCACACTGACGGATGTTCATCGCTTGCTGCTACGCAGCTGGGGCGGGTCACCAGCGGGCGTACTTGGGGCCGAGACCCGTGCCCCGCCTCTCGGCCGTTCCTGCCCGGCCCAGCTCCGTCAGCTCCCCCCTGCCCGGCGACCCCGCGAGCCAGCCGCCGCCGCCTACGCCGCCGCCGCCGCCGCCGCGCGCCTAGTGCCACTTGCCTCGAGGCCCTCGCGACGGCACTCCTGGTTCCCGCCCCGCGGCACTCCGAGTGCCGCCGTGCAGGGGCCGACGTGGGGCGCGCCATCGCCACGGTCTGTGCACAGACGCAGCCGGCGGGCGCGAGCACCCCGCCCCGGCAGCCGCCGAGGCCGGCCGCGCTTAGCAGCCTGGTCCGCTCGTGCTTCGCATGTCTGCCCGCCGCCGCAGACCGCAGCCTCGCCGAGCTCCTCCGGCTGACCTGCGCCTTTCGGACTTGGGCTTTGGGATTCAGGGTTTGAAGTGCTCAAGGTTAGGGTTTAGGTTCAAAGATTTAGGGTACAGGGATGCTGCGGAGAAGTGCTGCGGCTGCCGCAGCTCTCGCGCGGGCCCTGTGGGCAGCTGCGCCTGGAGGCGGCGCCGCCTGCCAACGCTGCAGCTTGTCAACCAAGGTGAGCGTGACCGCCCTCCATCTTCTGCGGCGCGACGACACGCCATGCCCCTCTCAGAGCAGCTGGCAAGACGTCGTTGCAGAGCTGCGCCTGCCAGCAGCTTGTACTACGGAGCTCGGGGAGGCCTCGGGGCGCCGGCTGACTGACTTTGTGCTCCTTCCCCTGTCGTCAGGCCTCTCGCGTCGAGGGCCCGCCGGAGGCCGCGGGATGCCCAGAGGAGCTTCCTGCACAGCATGAAGTGGCCACGGTCAAGGGCTCCAAGCATGCAGACATGGCCCGCGCCATGCACCCGACGGACCCTCGCGTCTTTCACGCTCTGCGGGTGCGTTACTTGCTGCCAGGCCTGCTGCAAGTCTTGTGACCATCAGTAGACCTGTCCAAGTCCCATTGCCCTCAGGTATGCGACTGACAGCCAGTGGAGCCGATTGTGCAACTGGAGCAGCAAGCAAAGGAGGCCTTTGAGCTCGCCTTGGCACTGGACAGCAGCACTACGGCTGCCATGCGCCAGCTTGCCCACCTTCACTTCGACTTTGCCTCCGACTCCCGCTTCTCTGTTGCCATGTCTGCTCCCGCAACCTCCCCTTCCTGACCCCAGCACTTCTTGGCACCAAGCATACATCTTCTTCTTGCACCAAAATCAGAGAGATCCTTGGTCGTTCTTTCCAACCTTAGCACCATCTGCCTATCTTCGATGATCTTGTCGATGTTGATGTTGGATGCATGGTTGATGCTTGGTGCATGTTCACTCTGAACATGTGTCGCACATTCAGGGTAGCTGCTACCCAAGTCCACGAGCTCGGTCTTCTTGCCAGCTGAAGGTCATATCTTGACGAACTCGAGCAGGGGAGAGGTGCTGTTGAAGAGAGCAGCTGAGTTGGGCGACAGCCTTGCGCGATTTGACTGTGGAGTACATTACAGGGAACAGGTGAAGACTTTCTAGAGTTCGCCACCTAGCCTTGCTTTCACAGTGATTGCTGAGAGGGTCTGATATTAGACGTTCGTAACATTCATGTCAAGACAGCTAACGGGAATGCCTTTGCTTCGTATACGCAGGCCTTGCGATCTGGCAGCAAATATCTACAGGCGACAAGCTTCCAGTACCTGAAAGCTGCTGCCCAGGAGGTATGTAAAGGACCTGAACTTCTTGCATGCAGCTGCTCCTTGTTCAACAATTTATGTCTGCAAGGTATCACGTGTCACCTTGATACATGCAGCTGAATCATGACCGTGTTTCTAATATTGACTCCGGATTATTGTGTTCGGGTGTCGAAGGGGCATGCAGATGCCTTGTTCCTCTTAGCAGCTGCTCTATTCACTGGCAACGGCATTCCTCGTGATGTGGCGTCCGCAGAAATGTACTTAAGCATTGCAGCTAAGAGGGTACAAGCGCAACCCTTGCTATGCACTAAGAGCACAGTTGCCTCAAAGAGTGCAGGTGTTGCATCTCGTTGACACTTATTGTGCTGCCAATCACAGCTACATGGGGCAGGCTGAGGAGCCCTCATCCTCATGTCTTGCAAATATCACTAATTATATGATTTCTGTGACAGGGTCACGCAGCCTCGGCAACATTGTGTGGCGCTCTTATAGCCAACGGTGAGTACTGCACTGCTGACAGGAGCACTTGCAGTTGAATCATATACATGACCGGAGATGTTGATCCAGGCAAGCTAGAAGACAAGCTCATGAGTCACTTCATTCAAAGACTGACTTCAAGGCATGCGCACCAGAGGTTTCCAGTTGACAGCATTCGCATGACAAGGAGCTCTTGGTGATGACAGGATTGTCAACCACTCTCAGACCAGAAACAGAAACAGCGTCCAGGGGTCACTCAAATGAGTTGACTGACAATGAAAAAGCAGCAGCAAGAGATGCATTTGAGGCTGCTGCAGCACAAGGGAACGAGCTAGCATCGTTGTGGTTAGAGCGCAGCGACCATTTGAGTAGCTCCTGACTTTGCAGGAGCTTGAGCTTGAGATGTATAGTAAACTGGTCGAATAGGCAACCTGGCAGGGTATAAAGGTTGAGGTCGATACATTTCTTGGGCAACCATCAACCTTGACTAACTGTTATAGAGGTGAGGGTATGTACATAAATTTGGGGAATGGCCTCTTGGTCATCAACACCTGCTTCTGCCTGCTGGATTGAATGTGAAAGGCTACCATGTAGGCAAAACAACCGTGTCCACCATCCGCATGATCTCCAGGTCAGAGGACATGCAGGTGACACCTGTCACGTGCAAAGGAGGTCAGTGGAAGGAGGACAATTGGCAAGGTCAGGATATCATTGGTAATACGGCTTGCTTCCACAAGGAGCAAAGGGCAGTTGAGAGGATTACCCAAGGAGGCCTCGTCCAGCCCACCTCCTTGGCGTCACCTGCAGCTGTGTCAGCTCTCCCCTTCGCAGGACAACGATTTGCACCAGCTGATCCTCACATCTCTGCGAGCAATAAAGGCAGACCCCTAGTTAGCCACATGGAAGTCATGGTGCGACCGCTTGAGATGATTTGATTTGATTTGATTGAGATGAGACATCAGAAGTTGCGCGGCAAGCGTAGCACACGGGTGCCATGAAGTAAAGTGTTACGAATTGCCTCCCTAAGCTTCACCATACCTGTAGTTCCCTCGCCACGCTTGGTATGCAGTCAGGCCCAGCGACGATGTCGCCGAATGCGACCATCTGATCTCCCAGCATCAGGCCATCACGTTGGCCAGGAGATCCAGCGGTCACATCGTCGATCACCGCAAACGGTTGCTGGCCGATCCCAGACCCCTTTCCTTGCTCATCTTCCACCATGGCCCGCCCATCCCCCGATGCAGCTTGCTGCTGCCTCACGGGGGCACGGTAGGCCGTGGCTGAATCAGCTGAGGAGGCGACTGAGCTATTTGTGGCGGCCTCCGCCGGACGCTCCGCTATTTGCTGTGTC
This sequence comes from Spirogloea muscicola, assembly GCA_009602725.1. Classification (NCBI taxonomy): domain Eukaryota; kingdom Viridiplantae; phylum Streptophyta; class Zygnematophyceae; order Spirogloeales; family Spirogloeaceae; genus Spirogloea; species Spirogloea muscicola. The sequence continues at coordinate 1,803,641 of WELB01000001.1, read as the reverse complement.
GTTCGAGTTGCTGGATTAGCTGCGCCGGCACAGTCAAGCAACATCAGAGGAAGCAAGAAGCAACGCTGTGTTGCAACTCTGCACCAGCATCTTGATTGCAGTGCTGTGGGTCTTTGATTGGCGCTTGCTCTGCTGGCTACGACATATTGACGCTGACCCACTCAAAAGCAAGGAAACCCCAATGTGTATCCTGGACCCCAAGTCTGGACCTACTTCCTAACCTTTGATCCTCGTGAGAAGACAAACCTGTGGCCCTCTCTGCGGCCGCCGCCGCCGAGCGCGGCGCAGAAGCGTGCAGCTCCTGCAGGTAGCGCTCGATCCGCGCGGTCATTGCCTTGTGGTCCGTGTGCAGCACTGCAGGGAGGCGAGCGCGGCACGCGCCTCAGGCTCGCTGCTGGCTTGCCGTGGACGTCGCAGGCAGCCGACCAAAACCAAAGCCGTGGGGGCGGGCACACCAATCGCGGCGGCAGCACGCCCGCCCACCTGCCAAGCGGTGGCGGTCCGCGCGCACGGCGGCGATATTGACGTCGGCGCGGGGGAAGCCCTGCAAAAGCGCAGCGCCACAGCACACGCCCGGACAGGGGTTCCATCGTCAGCAGGCACGCCGGCAGCCTGAGCTCATGCCGCCGCCGCCAGAAGAAGCTGAGCGCGGGGACTCGTAAGAGCGCAGGCGTCGGCGACGAGGGCATGGCCGCCGTCAAGAGCGCAGCGCAGGGGGGCCCGCGAGAGACCTCGGCGTCGAGGAGGTTGCCGGCCAGGCCCGGGCCGGCGGCCAGCCGCGCCGACGCCGCCGCGATCTCCGCCTCCACCGCGCCGCGCTCGTCCATCAGCGCCAGCGCCTCGCGCCGCAGATCCGGCCCCGNGGCGAGGAGCAGCAGCGGCAGGAGGGCGGCCAGCACGGTGCCCACCACTAGCAGCGCGCGCTGCGGCGGAGGCCGCGGCGGGCCCCAGTCCACGCCGCACGTCTGCCAGAAGGCCTGCCCGATGCAGGCGAGCGCGCCCTGCACGGCCAGTGTGGCCACTGCCACCAGCACGACGTGCCCTGCCACGCCGCCGCCGCCGCCGCCGCCGCCGCCGCCGCCGCTCCACGCGGCATCCCGTCTGCGCTCGCCGATGTCCCTGACTTGCGCGGGTATCAGCGACCGGCCTTATGGCAGGCTTCACGCTCGGCATCGGCATCGAGTTGCCAACAGGGTGGCTGACGCATGCCCATCTAAGTCCGCGACAAGCCCTGCGCCCGCGTGCCATGCAGTCCCGCGCCGCGCTCGCGAGGGCCGAAGTCCCGGTCGGGTGAGCCGCTGCGTATCACCTTCTGCCGCGGTCTTCTGACCTCCCCTCAGCATCAGCAGACGGCCTCAGAAGCTCGCCTAGAGCTGCTTGCGCAGACGCAGACGGTCACGTACCGTCGAGCCTGCGACACTTTGACATGCTTGAGTGACGGTGTTTGGTCAATGCTGTGTGTTTTCCCAGTTGCGTGATTGTGCACCATGACGAGGTCATTGGGCGAGGCAGCAACCGCACAAATGAGATGCGCAATGTATTGTTCTGATTGCCCTGCACTCGAGCAGCTTCGTGTGTGAGAGGATGCATACAAACGAGTGGACGGCATTCGCGACCTGCAGCCCATGCAGTGAATCCCCACCAAGATCAGTCTGCAAATCTTTCCAGCTGGCAGCCTGGCTGTCCATTGTCACAGGCAACAAGGCACGCCGAGATGGAGGCGTTTGATGATCTTCTGAAGCAGTGGCGCACATCTGGAGCCAGTCGCCAAGAGGACCTGGCCGCTTTGCTGCAAGATAGCGAGCTCTACGTAACCTGCGAGCCTTGCATCATGTGCTCGGCTGCCTTGTCAATACTCGGTGAGACACGTTTACGCTGTGTGTGTACATGACAGGACATCCTACTTCACAGAAGAATTCTGCAAGCAGACTGTATGCTGGCAAGCTGTCCTCAGTATCTTCAAGTGCTGCTTGACAATAGTGCTGTGGCAACTCCTGACAAGTCACAGGGAGAGGATACGTCAAAATAGCTCATGCTTGCATGCGGTCCTCATCGTGCAGGAACATAGGCATGACTCGTCATCAGTGAATTGAGGCAGGCTTGCGCAAGGTGTATTTTGGGTGCGCAAATTATCGTTTTGGAGGCTGTGGGGCTGTACTGCACTTGAACGTAGCCGGCTCTGGGCCATGCGGCAAAAGGTACAACTTTGTCACGTAACCATGGCAAGAAACTGGGATGGCACTTGACATCACAGAATACTTGCTCAAATTACCCTCCAATGTCTCACTGCAGTGCTTCAGTTGACTCGCGCGAGAAATCCTTAGGCACAACAGCTCCCGCACTAGTGTGCGTCGGTGGGATATTAGCAGATGAGGCCATTGAGCTCTTCCAGAGCTTCTATGAGCACGGCAATCCAAATGGTATAGTCATACACGCTTCTAGCAGAGATTCTTAGGCCTCCCACTGCCAGTGTTCTCCTCATGCACTTCTCATGTGGAACTTACAATCTGCTATGCCACCTCAGAGCAGAATTCGTAGCGTCAACCGGCAACTCTAACCCTGGCATTGCCCTTCTCAATGCAGCCCCAAGACCGCACAGACCATTGTGACAGCACTGCTGGCTGGGCATCTGGCACCCCAAAAAGGAAGTGCCTTTGGGTTGAATACTTGCGTGAGACGCCCATATTGGCGTCATTGCTCTTCACAAAATAAGACGTTGAAGTGAATACAGGCCTGAGGTCTGATGACTTGACGTCTAATAAGCCCAATATCTCGAAGTTCCTGTGACTAAAGAGTATGATTACCATCTGCTTTACTTGCTACACTTCATGGATACCTCCACGCGGCTATAACAAGTATTGACAAGAGTCGTCACAAAGTTGTGACGACTATTGTCAGGGGCTGTTGTAACAGTGTAGTAGTAAGTTATCAGGCTGGCAGTTGTGTTGCCATTCACCCTTCCTTGCGAAGCTTTTGCACAGCATGCTGGAAATATCTGTTACAAAACTTAGTTTGCGTTGCTGATTGTCAAGAGCACCAAGGTAACACCTGCCGGCAATTCAGGCTGGTAACTGTGTGGCCATTGACCCTTCCTCGCGGAGCTCTTGCTCGAAGCGCTGCAGGGAATGCACAAAATTCTCCACTATCTTCTTCCCATTCTGGGTGATGATGCTCTCAGGGTGGAACTGCACTCCCTGTGCAGGGTCATCGGGGTCACTGAGGAAGTAGCAACTCTGACATAGGACATGATTTTGAATCATTCTGAGGCCAAGCATCTATTGAAAATGCTCACCCTTCATCCAGCCATCATAGACCACCTTCATACCTCATCTTTACTTTGTGCTTATAGAGGCGAGTGTGCACCTCAAGGTAGCGATGCTTCCTGTGGCGGATGCCCATGATAAGGTTGTCTTCTGTCCAGGCAGTTATTTCCAGCTCATTGTCTGGGAAGCTCTCACGATCCACCACCAAGCTGTGATATCGACATGCTATAAAGGGGCTGCAGTCAACCGAGTGCACAATTGCCAGTCAGTAGTTGCTGCACACGCAGTCACCAAGATATTAATACTATTCAAGACAATACTGTCAATGAGATTGTGCAACTTTAGTATCCTTGGCAAGGATGTGCTTGTAGAATCATATAGCCATGAAAGCCTGGGGCATATACTTGGGTAAACCTGATAGCAGGCCGTCATCCGCTCCATGCTGATTGTGATACACCTTTGAGGTCTTGCCGTGCATGACACCATTAGGAGCTCGCACGATATTTCCTGCACTTCGTGTTGGCATTTGTCAGCACCATAAATGGCCAGGAGCGCCAGTTAGCCATGCCTAAGAGCTACTTGCACCTACTGACACTGCCACCCCACTGGGGCTTCCTCCAGGTCTTAGCGACAGACTCCCAACCTTCTAGAGCTTGTTTCTGGCTTGGTTGCGATTAAAATGGACTTGAGGGTCAGGTTAGATAGACTAACCACCAAAAGCCTGTCCCATACACTGGAGGCCCATGCATACTCCGAAGACTGGTACAATTGGCCCCAACTTGAGTACTGTATCCAAAGATATGCCAGAGTCCTCTGGAGAACCTGTAGACGTTATGACTTCCTCTCAAATACTCAGAATGAGCTGCTAGGTACCTTCTTCAGTAAGTAAGTCGAACTATGGGTTGCACGCTTGAGCAACATATAATCTGGTGTCCTGTCAAGGGCTGCTAATGGTCAGGGAGAGTGTACCAGGGCCTGGTGATATCAAGATGCCCCTTGGCCGCAGACTGCATGGACAAGGAGTGAGATGGCATCAATGTCGTCGATAAGAAAGTAGACTGTTTCCTTGTTGAAAGCTTCAGAAGTCCTCGTGGTCATAAAAAAGCAGCATCCTGTTGCCTTCATCCTTCCCAACTTCTTACAACAAGCTATGAATGCAGAACCCACTCAGTAAGCTGCTCCACAGTAATCTCATCATTGCGGTGCACGATGTAGTCGCATCCAAGGTCTCCCAAGTACTGCAGGTTTGAGATATGCAGTGCTCAATAGTCAGGAGGAAGTACAGGAAGTCCCGCCGGCGTTTCGCCACGCCCCGAGCCCATAATCCCTCGACCCTGAACCCTGAACCCTGAACACCCTAAACCCCGAGCCCTGAGCCCTAAACGTCAAACTCTCGATCCTAAACCATGTGTAGTAAAGAATCGTATGGGAGACCCTTCACGTGGCTACCTGCAGATGCAGTGGCCATGATGGGGCAACAATAGCCTTGTTTCAGATGGAAGTCAATGAGTATGTAGGCAGACCTGGCAGAGGTTGTACGTGAAGCTGTCGTAGTTGTCAATGACTACGACGCGTCCAGAGATGCCGGCTCCGTTATCAGGGGCCGCCTCTACGCGGCTCTCCGCTGCAGGCACAGCAGGATGGCCAGTTAGGGTTGTCTGAGCTCTAAGATGGCAGTAAGCAACTCAAGGACACGCGCGCTAGCGGCTTGAGACAGCTACTCAGCGTGAAGGTCTCGAGCCGGCGCAAAGGACAGCACTAGCGGAGTCATGGCCGCTGCTTCCCGACCTCGGACAGCGCTGGTAGCCCGTGCAAAAGTGTTGCTGCGAGTAACGGTCGGTCGGTCTCGGAATGCAGCCGTCCGGGAAGCAGGCAATCTGTAGGGTCGCCTTGGCGGCTCCGAAGCAGCGTTACGGCGGGAGCAAGCGGCGGCGGCGGCGACAGCAGCGGCGGCCGCGGGTGCGGCTGCCATGCCTGTGAGGCAACGCCTCCTTCACTCATATTCACAACCCTGTGCTCGCCTTGTCCATTCATTTTGGGCTGGCCTTGCCCAGCCCCTCTTCTCTGTGGCGAGCAATTTCTTTCACAGCCCCTGCCCCCCTTTGTACTAGGCCATTTGGCCTTCGTTTGATTCAAATACACGAACTATATATTTGGAAGAACTCTTCCGGGACAATGCCTGAACAATGTGTTGGCTTGAATTCGCCTCGCTTTTATATCATGCGCACCAAGAGTAATTAAGTAGCCTGGATCATCTGGCCCCTTGACTCGCAACACCCGAACCCCATGAAAGAAGGAAGTGCTCGCCCAAAGAGAAGAGGGGCTGGCAAAGAAAATTCCGTGGCAAAGGGAGCTCTAAAAAGTATGGAACATGAAAGGTGAGATGTACGTCTTCAGATGTGCTTGCCTTTATACTTGGCCATTTGGCCTGTGTTTGTAATAAATACTCGAAAATACCCATGAAAGGAGAGATCAAGGCTAGGTGGCTCGAGCTGCTCAACAAACTTCCGGCCACGCTATCGGCCGCCGCAGCCTTGGGGAGCCGGTGGACTTCTATGCAGCAGGCTCCCTGGCAGGACAGGACCACCGGGCGGGTGATACCTTTTTACCCCTTTTACTCCAGGCCTCCCTCCCTACTCGGCAGTTGAGGACGAGCGTCGCAAGGCGTTGAGGACGATGCCGGATATCAAGACCAATCCAAGGAGTCTGGCACGTCTCACATCGCTCGCAACGCCTGGGGCAACGGATTGGCTCACCACACACGCAATCCACAACGCTTTCAAAATCAGCCCTGAAGCATTCCGGACGCTTCTCCAGCTGTTCCTGGGCCTGCCCCCGACCTGCCTGATTGGAGT
>WELB01000001.1:1783935-1794429 GCA_009602725.1 Spirogloea muscicola | reverse complement strand
TCTTTGGCTCATGCGGTCCACGCGCGGGCTGGCCGTGCTATGGCTGCTGCTTCCGGGTCTCGGCAAAGTGCCGCTTCTCCTGCTCCGAGTTACTCTGATCTGCTGTTGCTCACACGTGGATACTGAGCAGCCATCTGCATCTCCCTCTGCACCATCTTGCACTTTGTAGTGTAGTCCTTTTTCAGCACCTCTTTCTTTGGCTTTGAACATTGTCCATTCTTTTTGGGTTGGCTTTGCCAGCCCCTCTTCTCAATGGGCGAGCACCTTCTCCTCCTCCTACTGCTGCCAGGCCAGGTCGTCAAGGCCCTCATTGGCACTTTCGGCTCTCCTTCCCCCCCTGCCATCCCTCCTGCTGCAACTGCTGCCCCACTCCTTTAGCAGCTCCAGCTGGACAGGTCAACAACGCCGCAGTTGGCACTTCTGGCCCCCTTTTCCCCCCACCCTCCATTCCTCCTGCCACTGCTGCTGCCCCACTCCTCCATCAGACAATCTGGCCGCGCTTTCTTCTAGCAGCTCCAAGAGCTGCTAATTGCTAGCTGCTACGTTATTAGATGTGCTTGCCTTTGTACTTGGCCATATTGGCCTTCAATTGTTTCAAATACACGATATTCCGCCTGGCTACTCACCTTCAAAACATAGCCAATCTAGGCTGCACACGACATGCAGGTGTGCTCCCGACTGAGATGGGCTTGCCAGCTGCATATCTGTCGTTCTTGCGACGACGAGTTGCGGCCTGTTTGCAGCGTGCTCAGGCTAATGCTTTGCACCAGAAAGCTGGGCGAGCTCTAGTTGGTGGCAGAAGGGCTTCGTATCTGCCATCTAGTATTCAGGTCAGGCATCGGTTAGCGGCCTTTATGTTTTGACCCGTGGTTACTGAGCGGGTCAATCACCTGTAAGTTGTGTATGTTCTAAGGTGTGCTTGCCTTTGTACTTGACCATTTGGCCTTCGCTTGTTTCAAATACACAAAACGTTCCTGGCGCAGGTGTATCGCATGCGCTTGGCCGTCTAGCTGCAGTGGTCCATGGCTCGCGCGCTGCAATTCCGTGCCGGTCGTGAACTTGCTACCGCCTCTGGCCCTAGGGTTTAGGGTTCAAACCCTAAACCCGCTACCAGGAGACTACTTTCTCCGACCTGCGGCTGCTTAGTAGGGGTTACTGAGTGTTAGGTAGCTACCTGCTTCTGTGTGTGCTTTAGCCCTTTCCCTGGCCCCTTCGGATTGTCTTGATTCTTATTTTCTGGGCTGGCCTCTCCCAGCCGCCCTCTCCTGGCGTCTTTCATGACCAACTTGCCGTGTCATGCGCAGGCATTAATTTAATGATAGTATGCGACTTTCGCTTAAATCGCAGCGCACTGCAAGCTCTGGGTATTCATCAGCATGCTGGGCGCGCTTTTATTTCTTTGTTCGTTCATTATCCTGGGCTGGCCTCGTCCAGTCACCGCCATCTCCTAGAAGCTTCTTTCGCTCTTATTAGTCAGGCCACCGGCATCCGTGGCAGCGCGCTCCGGCTCCCCAAGTTAGCTTGTCGCAATAACCCTTGGGTACTAACGTTACACTGTTACCTTAGCCACCTGTGCTCCGGCCTGTCAGATCTCTATGTGCTTACTCGTGCGCAAGAAAGTTGAAGGAGGCTAACTTCAAGCCAATACATTGTTCAGGCAAAAATTAGTGCAGAAAATTAGGCTATGCAAATGGAAGCCCTATGGAAGCCGGTGGCCTAGCTAAGTATGCGCCCAACACGCTGATGAATGGAAGAAGTAAGCTGAACAGCCAAAGCTTGGGACCAGACTTAGCGAAAGCCGACTTAAGGAAAGAAGAAAGCCCAGCCCAAATGGAAGAATTGACAACGTTTGGAGCAGCGGGACACATGTCACCGAATCAGATAGGATGGACACGGTGATAGTGTGAAAGAAGGTAGACTCTCCCAGTAGAGGGCGATAGCTGTGGTGGCCAGCGCTGTCAATAAATGACGAAAGTTCAAAGTGGGCCAGAAAACCCCTAATGGGCCACTTGGTGCTCAATCTTCCTTTTTGAGCAGCCGCAGGTCAAAGAAAGTAGTCTCCTGTGAGAGGTCTTTCCAAAGGAGGGCCGACGGCTGTGAAAGAAGAAGCAGCTGTTATGGAATAAGCTGTGTGGTTTGGATGAAAAGCTCATCCAAACCACACACCGCAGGGCCTTTTCCGGGGGGTCAAGGGCTGTGAGAGGCCAGCCCGAAAGAAACAGCTACTCTGAATCTAAGACAGTGGCTGCGAGAGGCCAGCCCAAACGTATGTACAAGGTCTGAAAGGCCCGAAAGGCCCAAAAGGAGTAGCTGTGAATGAAAGACTGTGTCATGAATCGCGCCCTAGCCCGAGCTCGAGCCGGCGCCCCGCGCCCTAAGCCTAAATCCAGCCTAGTCAGCCCTAACCCTAATCTGGGCTCCTCTAGAGGGTTCCCGAGGGACCCCGGGCATGGGAACGTCCTCCTGCAACTTCTAGATCTTTACAGAGGCCCTAGTGAGGCTAGGCTATATAAGGAGGGGGGCCCCTCTTGGGCCCCCATTTCCAGCAATCTGTATCCTTCCTGCTCACCTCTCGAGCACTCTGTACTCTTGCCCCTCCCAGTAATCCAAGACGCCTTGTGCATCGTGCTTCCAGTCCTCTTGATCCTCGCTTGCAGTCCAGCTCCGCGTCCTAAGGCCCCGGGCCTCCGCCCGCCGCCTTACAGACTGTCCACTAGAGGGCGATGGCTGTGATTAGCCAGCCCAAGAAAGAAGAAAGTGCTCGCCCATAGAGAAGAGGGGCAGGCAAAGCCCCCCAATGTCCAAAAGCGAAAGTAAGAAGAGGTCGCCGAAAAGCCGAAAAGGGACTAAGCTACAAGCCACGGCCCAAAAACACACGACGATGCAAAGGAAATCTCAATACCCGCGAGGGAGCAATATCAGGTCGGAGTATGCTCGCTGCAGGGAACGAGGCACTCCGCCGAGACCCAGAAACAGAAGAAAATAATACTTGACCGTGTATTAGAAAGAGATGTAGGCCAAATGGCCAGGTACAAAGGCAAGCACATCTAAAGATCTACATGACCTACAGCAAATTGACCCGCTCAATAACCACGGGTCAAGAAGGGAGTATGAAGAAATTTCGAAGGGCCAGAAGAGAATAGAAAGGGGGAAAGCGCGCGGGGCGCATTGAATGAAATGGAGGCCAATTCAAGCCGATACATTGTTCAGGCAGAGTCTAGGGCAAATTAAACAGGGCTACATAATACGGAGACCTAAACTAAGGTGCCCAAGGTAAAAGAGAAAGGAAGTGAAGTAGGAAAACAGCGACCCAAGTGGCCACTCGTTGCTCAACATCGAAGAAGCGCGGCCAGATTGACTGGTGGCTGGGAAAGGCCAGCCCAAAGGAATGGACAAGGTCTGAGGGAGCCTGAGAGCGAACGACTAGGACTAAGACATCAGCCAGGAAATGCTCAGTAACCTCTAGTCAAGAGATGCAAGTCTGAGTAGCTAGCTGGCCGAAACATCCCGAAGGACCTTCAAAGAGAGCAAGTGCTCGCCTATTCAAAGGTCCCAAGGAGTAAACGAAAGGGCGCTGAGAAGGGCCCGTGCGCGAGCAGCGCAGCTTCTGCGCAGGCCCCCGGTTGGCGGGGTCCTCACTTACCAACCGGGCGCCTCGCCGGTCACGGTGTGGCGGCGCCGTTCGTCGCTGACGGTCGCCGCTGCTCGACGAGGCCGCGGGCGCCCATGTCATGGGCCACGCGGCTGACGTCGCGGGTGACTTTTCATCAGTCCTTGTTCTATACTCTCTGTGGGCTGGCCTGAAAGAGAAGCGCGGCCAGATTGACTGGTGGCTGGGAAAGGCATGGACAAGGTCTGAAGGAGCCGGAGTGCGAACGACTAAAGACATCAGCCAGGGAACTTCCAGTAACCTCTAGTCAGGAGATGCTGAAAGAGCTCATTTCTCCTTCCTTTTGGAAGAGCTGCTTCTACGTTTCACAATCCCCCCCGCTTCGTCGACGAGGCTGTATAGGCAGTCTTCCAGCTTCTGGTCTCAATTTCATTTCATGTGACCCATTTATTGCACTAGAGATTGTCTAACAGTGTATTGGCTTGAATTTGCCTCCCGTTCAAATGCACACCGCGCGCCTTCTCTCTTTCTCTCTCTCAGACGAGCTGCTGCTCCTGCGGAGAGAAGGCGCGCGGAGCGCATAAAATGAAAGGGAGGCCAATTCACGCCAATACAGTGCTCAGGCAGAGCCTAGTGCAAATCAAAACAACAACGTAACACGGAGACCTAAAGTAAGGTGCCTGAGGTGACATTAGTACCCACGGGTGAGCACAAACAGATTCGACAAGGCATCTTGAGGAGACAGAGCGGCCGAAGCGCTGTAACGAGGCGTGGAACGGGGTGCAAACGGACGCGAGGCGGGATAACCGCCTTGCCCTCCTCCTTGGATGGCCGCTTAACCGGGTCGACTGCCGCCCTCCTCGTTCTTGCCTTCCCAAGCCGCTCGGCTGGCTGCTACAGCCGCTCTTCCCACACCAGCAGCCGCATTCTCTACCCGCCAATTGACCACCCCTCCCCACTTCCGCAGAAACCTCCCAGCCACGCCTCCGACGGCGGCGGAGCAGGCGGAGGCGACGGCGCCAGTCGTGGCTTAAGCCCCGCGCGACGAGCTACGGCTACCTTGGCCCTACCCCGTCGTACTGCCGCCGCTGCCTGGGCGCGCTGCCACTGTCCCGGTGGCCGCGCACGTTGAAGCCAAACGGCTGTCTAGCTGCCTCTGCTCGTCGCGGCGAAGCCCTGGCGCAGGCGCAGACGCGGATGCGGCCGGAGATGGGAGAACCCCCGCCCACTTCTCCGCCGTCCTCCCTCTTACAGGAGCCGCTCCTCAAGAAGCTGTCCGCCGCCAGCATTGCTTCGCATGGCGCCGGCAAAGAGGAGCTGAGCGCCGAGCCCCGGTTGAGCAGCGCAGCTTGCAAGGTCTGCACCATCTCGTCCACGCTCCTGATGACAGCTGTGAGCCTGGGCGCCCTCTCGGGCGTCGGGAAGCTTGTGATGCGGCAGCACCTCCAGCTGCGGGCCGCCTCAAATCGGCCGTGGGCCCAGACAGAAGCTGCGCTCCTGATTGGTGCGGAGCTCACGGGCGTCCTCATTCTAGCCTTTCTGGCGGCCTTCATACCCTCCATGATTATGACCTGGACCACCGCCGTGGTACTCTCCATTCCCTCCTACATTTTTGGGTCCCGGGCCACCAAAAGCAGCACATTCCAGAGATTTGTTGAGGATGGCACACATATGGCAAGGGATATTTATGCCAGTACCACCCAGCAACTGCACACAAGATTCAACTTCGTTGTCGTGTCCACACTCGGCTTTGCCCTGCTCTCGCTGCTGGCGAGTCAGGATGACCGTGCCACCACTGCTGGCCAACATTGACACCCTTTGTAGATATTAAGTGTGCATGACGATATTGTGAGGGACGCACTGCGCCTGTACTATATAATGTCCCTCACGGGATGCAAATTAGGATTCACGTTGTGATAACAATCTTCACCTGGGGCAGTAAGTCGTTACTTACTGCTTTGACCAGCAATCTATATGCCAGCCTAATTTGCGGATACATTGAGCAGACTTCTTGGGCTATGCCAGGCATTAAACTGTGCCCACAGAGTCTGCTCTGGATGCTGATGACGATTGTCCTCTATGTCGTCCACAACAGTCCTTCTGCACGTGATCGTCGTCCCTTGATTCACCATGGAAGCATAAGGTTGCCGCACAGTAGTAACTCACACTCCCACAATCCTTAACCAGAATGCTGGACTTGGCTTCCCTCCCCTTATCAATGAATGCATTCTACTGTATCTACTAAACCATCAGTCATTGCCTTGAAGCACAGTACTACAGCAACTAATGTAGCGTGCAGAGTCAATGAAGACTAGCGATTTCAACCTGAACATTTTCACAGTGCTCATTTCACGCCAAAAGCACATAGACATTATTGTCTTCATACATCCAGTGAGGAAGCATCATACAAGTGACGCTTCAACACTCCCACATAAGGCAGTGAACGGTATCCTTCATTGAAGTCCAACCCGTAGCCGACTACGAATTGATCTGGACACTGCAATTTACATGCTCACAAGTCAGCAAGTATATTCAATGGTGCCATACCGTTGCCCAATACTACTAAAGTGGCTATTGGATATAAGCTGACTACGAAATTTGCGTCACGGAGCCAAAATTCGAATCCTGTGGGTTCTCTAGTAAGAAGGATTGGCATCACGAAGACTTGCGTGCATCCGGACTGGAAGGAACTCACAGGAAATCCAACATAAAGAGCGCCACCTCCTGGTAAGGAAATTTCCACCTCCCGCCGAGCAGCCTTGTCCAGAAGGACACAAACCGACACAGACGCTGGTCCTAGGCCTGTCAAGTGCTCGACCAGCGCAGATAGCGTCCTTCCTGTATCAAGAATGTCTTCTACCTGACCAGGATGACACAGAGAATAGAATCTATTAACAGTGCGAGCAGCACGAGTATTACCTCAGGATACCCAGACAATGATCCGTGTCCTTGACGTGTGCCTTTCTTTAGCTGTGGCGTGGATGAAGATCATCAAGACCCACTGCCAAGATGATACATCGTCACCGTCTAGGTAGCGCAAGGTTGAGGAGCTGCTCTGTGCTTCAGAGGTCAGTGGTGCTGGCACCAGTGGCCCCAATATTGTGATGAATGAGAGCTGAGGTTTGAGTAGAGCACTCACCACTAGTACGTGGCTGTCCTTTAAGTCCACCTTCAGGTCGCCCGACAAGGCAACCAGGCCGGTGGTGGTGGTGCCCGCACCGTAGGACCGTGCCCGGATGATATCCACCTTGAGCGGGACGGAGATGCAGCGCACCAAGTCGGCCATGAAGATGAAGGCGCCCGTCGCCACCTGCAGAGGGAGACCCGCCGCCGGCAGGCAGCTGCAGCGGCGCTGCCAGCGAGGGCCTCCCGAGGAGCCGCGGCGCAGCGCCGCCGCTTCCCAGGCAGCCGGCGGCGTGCAGGCGACCGGCGCGGCGCAGGCAGGGCGCGGCACCCACGCCGACGACGACCAGCGGCCTGCCGCGGAAGTCGGCGGAGATGGCGCGCCCGAGCTCCCGCACGCGGCTGCGGATGCTGTCCTCGGTCAGCAGCACCAGCTCCACGCCCGCGTCCTCGTCGTGCGCGCCGCCGGCGCCGCCTCCGGAGAGCGCCATGGTAGCCGGGCGGAGTCACATAGAGCCGCTTCAGTTCAAAGCCTCCTGAGCGATTTTCCAGGGAAAGGTGCGCGGTCCGTATGGAATGAAAGGAAGGCCACTTTGTGGCCAACACAAGGATATTTCGTGTATTTGAAACGAACACTGGCCAAATGGCCGAGTACAAAGGCAAGCACATCTAGAGACATGAATCACCTACAGCAGATTGACCCGCTCAGTAACCACGGATCAACACATAAAGATTGCTAATCGATACCTGAATACTAGATAGCAGATACGAAGCCCTTTTGCCACCAATTAGAGCTCGCCCAGCTTTCTGGTGCAAAGCATTAGCCTGAGCACGCTGCAAACTGGCCGAAACGCAAGAACAACAGACACACTGTACAGCCAAAAGCTAGAGTAGAAAGTGGGGCTACATGAAACGAAGCCCTACGCAGAAGGGGGCTAAGTAACAGTGTGAATGCAGGCTGGGAAGAGACATCAGTACCACAATTGAGCACATTCATATTCGACAGGCTAGCTTCTGGAGCCGGAGCACCGCCATGGAAGATTCTCAGGTGCGCTTGTCCATATCCCTACAGCGGGCCTTGGCCCAGCCTTACATCTGCGTGCTGCCGTGCTCTAGCTGCAGCCTCTTGCTTTCATCAGGGGGAGTCCTTATGGAGGCTAGTCTTTTTGACTTGTGGTTGCTAGCTAGAGATTACTAAGTGACCATCCTTCATGGTACTTGCTTTGTCGCGTGTCTAGCGCTATTCGGATCCTTCGGACCTTGTCCGTTGTTATCGGGCTGGCTTTTAAATGGCCTCGCCCCCTCTGGAAGAGCCCCGTTCTTCTTAGCCAGGAGAACTTGCATTGAGATGGCCTGACTAAGATAATAAACTGAGATCTGTTTAAGGGGGCGAGGTCAAGCCCAGAAAGAATGGACACGGTTCAAAGGGCTGGAAGACGCTACAATTACTCAGTCATGCAAGTTACCACAGCAATCGGGAGCTTAGTAACCCCCGAGTCAGCAGCCGCAAGTCGGAGTAATGTAAAGCTGGAAAAGAATCACCCTGACGAAACTCAAGGTAACAACCAATGCGCGGCCTGCCCGCAAGTGCAATGCGTGAGCTTGGGAACGTTGGAAGGAGATGGTAACCGCATGCGGAACACCTGGGACCCGATGTCAAGGTCAGCAGGGCAAGCAGCCCGACTTTTTGGCCGCCAGGCCGCTCGATCAGGTCTACCGCCTGCAACTCAACATATCTTTTCAGCAGATTCAGGAATTTCCTGTGCATTTGTGGGCAGACCGAGCATTGGCTACTGCTTCTGGTCTTCGGTGTGGCACCTCCTTCCTCCTGCTACTTGTTGGACTGGAGGCTGTTGATCAGGACTTACTGTGCAGCCATCCATGGTAGCCACTTACTAAGCATCTTGCATTTACTGGCCCTATTTGTTCTTGCCCAGGGCTGTCCTTCCACAACGATCGCCTCTATCAGAAGAGCTATTTTTCCTCTTGCAACCGTTGTCTTGTTGCTTGCAGTCGCAATGCTGCAGTGTCCTAGCCTGTTAGCTACAAAGGCTTGGTCCTGGAATTATTGCACGCCTGATCAGCCACTCAACGTCACATGTCACAAAGATAGAGAAACAACCTCGTTAGCTGGCCTTGGAATACATCTCCTCTTGCTCACATCATTAAAAAGGCCGGCAGGCTATCAGCACACATTGACAACTTGCATAACGAACTCAAAGCTTGCAAGATCAATATCAGAGCACTAGGCTTGCATGGCCTTGGGGTTAAGGGAGCTAATATCTAATACAATCTAATAATCTATCTAATATCTTGTCAGCATAGAGGCTGGTTATCAGTCAATTCACTGATTGTTAGATGGACAGGCAACCTTGACTGGCACGCCAGCCTGGACCATGAAAGTGGATAGAAGTTTCAAAGGATGCCTCAACTTCGACTTTGAAGCGAGATATACTGATAGACAAAAAGAAAGAATGAGTCGTAACTCTGCAAGCACTGCCAGTTCCCAAGTATAGGAGGAGCTATTTTGTCGAGCCAGCCACAATCTCTAAGATTTCACCAGTGATCTTGGCTTGCCTCTGCCTGTTATATGAGATGGAGAGGTTGCGGCGAAGTTCCTTGGCATTGTCGGATGCATTGTTCATGGCATTCATACGGGAGGCAAGCTCAGAGGCCAAGGCCTCCTGCAGAGCACGAAGAATCTGTGAGTTGAGGTAAAGGGGCAGCAGTGCGTCCAGGATTTGGACTGGCTCCTGCTCAAATGTGAGCACACCTTGGAACTCAGGAGTGTCAGTACGGGTGAGCTCCCGTTCCACACTGAGCTTGCCCTCACGTGTGGTGAGGCGGAACAACTCGTCTTCTGCAGCGTCGACGCAGATGCCATTGATATCACACACTTCCCCAGCAGGCGACAGTGGCAGCAATGTGTGTATTACCGGATCGCTCTTCACCAGCGACACAAACTTGGTGTACAGCAGCTCGACCTTGTCCACCTCCTCGCTGACAAAGAGCGAGAATAGCTCGTCTGCAACGGCCTGTGCCTCCTTGGTAGTCGGTGCGCCGCCCGTCTCCAGGAACTTGTCGACTGGTATGTATGGGCGGCGCTTGAAGTACGTGTTGCCCTTCTTGCCTATGGACACAATGGTGAAACTCAGCCCCAGGGCTTTAAGCTCCGCGATGCGCTGCTCCGCCTTCTTGATGATGAAGTTGTTGTAGCCACCGCACAGGCCGCGATCGCCGGTGACGACAACCACCGCCACCTTCTTCACGGGGCGCACCTCCGTCAGCGGGATCTCCACATCCTCAGTCTGCAGCTGCTCGTTGACATTGAAGAGGACCTTCACCAGGTTCTCAGAGAAGGGCCGGCCGTTGACGACGGCCTCCTGCGCGCGCCGCACCTTGGCAGCCGCCACCAGCTTCATCGCGTCCGTGATCTTCTTGGTGTTCTTCACCGAGTCGATGCGGTCACGCAGATCCTTGAGCCCAGCCACGGCCGCACCAGGGCGGCCGCCGGCGGGCTGCGACTCCGCATTGCCGTCACCTCTCCGGCGACTGGCACAGCCGGCCTCCGCATTGCCTTCCTGCGCGGCGCGGCCGGCGGATGGCAGCACGCGGCTGCTGAGGCCGTCAAAGGACGGGCAGGCCAGGCCGCGGCGGGAGGCCGGGGTCGCGCAGGCGGCGGCCCGCGAGGCCATCGCCCCTGCGGTCGGCGGGCACAAAAAAAAAAAAAAAAAAAAAAAAAAAAAAAAAAAAAAAAAAAA
>WELB01000001.1:1765457-1777097 GCA_009602725.1 Spirogloea muscicola | reverse complement strand
CCCCCCCTCCACCCAAAACCCCAAACCCTCCTCTCCCTCTCCACCTCTCGCTCGCCCAGAGAGTGGCAGCGCTCGTCGTGGGCAGCGTCGTCGCCACCTGCCACGGCCGCCGCGGAGGTCCATGCCCAAGCGCCGCCAGCGCCGAGGCCGGGTTGACCCGGGAGCCTCTGCTGGCGATGCACCAATTTCTCGTGATCACTCTGTGAGCGGGACGCATGAGGACAGCAGATTCCCGGCGGATCCCAGCTCCATGGCAGGGCGGAACCTCGCTCGCCTCGCAGAGGCATTGCCGCCACGCTGGCCTTGGCCGGTGGCCGGCGCATGTCTCAGAGCCGAACCCATTAGCCACATGACGTTCCACCGCGACATGGGCACCTAGGGCGCAGCCACCACCCTTCGCCGCACCCTGAGCCGAGGCCCCGCCTTGGCTGCCGCAGTACTCGCAGCTTGTCGAGGGCTCGGAGGGCTCCATGCGCGAGGTTGCTGGCAGCTCGGCGCTGCAGGGCGGCAGCTCCGCCTCCTCCGCTACTGCCGGCCTGCTGCCGGCGCCCGACAGCGCCGTGTCGCTGCCAGACTCCTTCCGGCCGCCTCTGCGGCAGCCGCTGCCCTATGACACGGAGTCGCGCTACCTGCGGGTGCGCGACGGCCTCGTGTCACGCCGCGACAAGGCCGGTACCAACAGCTACCACGGGGACATCGAGGCCCTGCGCCGGACCAGGTCCCTCGCAGTGGTCGCTTGGCCTTCCTCTTGCATACAAGTTTGCAAGATTTTGCATGATGAATTGTCAAGGTTGGATGTCCAGCTTTTAGATTCATTTTTGTTCGTGCTTTGCCAGCGAGATGGGCGAGGCAATGGCGGTCATGCAGCGACGCGTGGCCAGCGACCTCGAGGATTCCGCGCCGAGCACCGCAGCCGCATCCGGGCCCCTGCGGCCAGACTCGCCCCTCCTTAAGCAGCAGTCGTCGTCCGCGCCGCCGGCCATCCCCCGCAATGAGTCCCTCATGTCGCTCAGCGCCGACGAGGACTTTTGTCCAACCTGCCTTGAGGGTGCGCATACTCTCTTTTGAGGCCGTCATCTTGGATGCCAAAGTGGAAAGGAAGGAAACATTGTATCACCAAGGTTGCATTTGCTTGTAGTCAGTCAAATCTCAGCCCGTGCGCTGCCTCGCGCCCGCTGAAGCGGCCAGCGCTTCGTGCTCATCTCATGAGCTCTATGCATCAGACAGCATCCCAAGGTCTAGCTTGTTGGAGCGAGAATGGCTTCAGGCACATGTCCAACCCCAGTGTTATTGTGCACGTTCAGCGCACCTATGTCACTTATTGTCTTCTCAATATGCTGCATCTTGCGTTGCTGCCGAAGGTCAAAAGCTTGAAGCAGTTGTCTTGTCGACCTCCAGGTTATTCAAATGAGGATCCCAAGATCATGACAGCATGCGGTCACCACTTCCATCTTGGGTGCATATACGAATGGATGGAGCGCAGCCACAAGTGCCCCGTCTGTGACAAGGTAATTCTCTTGTCAAGCATCTTCTTATCTGCTTGCTGCAATGCAAGCCTGCAGGCGTTAGCTACGGTGACCCAGTTGTAAGCAACTGCTCACGTGGATATTCCAGTTCGTGCATGCACTTAGCATGCTCGTGGTGCACTACACTGGTGGACTGCGAGGGTGACGATGCAACCAGCAGGTACCAAGGAGAGCAGTTTTGCCATGGGTTATGCCACTGCAAAGTGGTGTCACATGACTGACTGCGATGGGCCTCACTGCGTCTGCCTGTGGATGCAGGAGATGATATTTTCGGAGAGTCTATGAGCCGTCTGGTGACAGGCCTGACTGTATTGACTGCATGTTTGGGTTCCCTCAGAAAATACACGTGAGTCAGATAGTGATCAGCAAGAAATTGGCGTACCACTCCCCTTCTCTCTCGACATTCAGATCTGCACAGCGCCTCTACTGCCCATGAAAAGAGACGAGCACCCAAGTACTAGGTGCTGACATAATCACGTAATGACTACGGGGTGGTGACGTGCTGGGCAGTCACCCCTGGCGGCTGGGCCTCAAAGCATTGCAGCTTTCTCGAGTGGAAGAAGTGGGGCACATGATTGTGTTGGAGCCATTTTCTCGAATATAGCGCTGCTTCTGATTGCTCAGCAGTAGATTTGATGCAGGGCTCTGTGCCATCCACATGATCTTCAGGACTTGAGCTTCGGAACTGAAATGTGGTGTATATTGTCGGCCTCCTATTGTGCTTTGCCCCACGTAAGAGGTGGCCGCTTCTTGTTGTCCCGGAGGAGTCATTGCCCACAAAGCTTCGTGAGTTGTGATTGGGCATTCTCTAGCTAAAGAAACAGCCTCTAGCCCAAGCCCGACAGTGAAGGAGTGCAAGACTTTGCAACTTTTCGCTGAGCTCTGAGATTCTGATAGATGGTCAACTTGAAAGCTAAGATTGCCACATCAATTCTGTGATGACTTCTGTACAACGCTTTCAGAAGTTGCCCAGTAATTGTCAAGCTTGGGCAGAGGCTCTAAACAATGGTGAGCATCGAATTCCGGAGAATTTGCCTGAAAGCATGCAACCCTGGAAGGGAAGTCCACTATGGTGAAAGTGAGGACTTCTGAGACGAGGCCGGTTGCCAAGCTGACATAGCAATGAGGGGCCGGTCCTGCCAAGTCAGGATGAGGCTGCTCTCATCCTGCTCCAGCAGTCCATACCCCTTCCTGTATGTCTGCAGCAAGCCCTGATGGATACAAGTAGCAGGAGAGGTCAGAGGGCGATATCTCTACGTCCAGTGAACACCGTGCAATACATTGGCCATACTCTCAGGTGAGTTGCATGGTTGTCAGTCACAGAACAGAGGACCAAACAAGAAAGTAGCCTAAGCATTAGAGGATAAGAAAGTCATAGTGATTCCTTGACCTCTAGATCCGACTGCACTTGGTCACATCGAAGCAGATTACCAGAGAGCCAATTGACAGGATGTCTTACATTCACTGTATGTTTTACAGAAGGAACCAGCGGTCGCGCAATGAAGCCCGCTGAAACCATCCTTTTTTGCCACTGGCCGAGTGACTCCTGCCGCTCAACCCGGTCTTGTCCTTCAGCAGCTACCACATTCACAATGGCCCTCCCTAGCACCTGCATGGCACAATGCATGTCGCTAAAAATCTCTTTGGCCCTACCTAACTGATTCTATGCCTACATGAAGGTCAACTTTGTGCACTGGTCTCTTTCATGCATGTCTTTGACAATGACTAGCTGATTATGCATGGCGCCTCTCCTGTTAGACCCAATCTGAAACAAACCCAATCTGAAGGCTACAATGTGAAGTGCAACATAAAGCAAATTCAGCTCTGCTACAACATACTATTTATGCATATCAGAGGCCTACAGATATTAAACCTCAATCACAGCACAGCAGAGAGGTGGCTGGCTCACAAAGCCAGAACCATGGCTGCATGTACGCACCTGTTGCTCAAAGACTCGTCGTGCGGTGACATCACGAGGGATGGAGGCATCAATTGAGTCAAACACCCCAGCATAATAAAACAGGGCCTCATAAAAGCGAGCCAGGAAGAATGGGGAGTTGTGATTGGTATGTTGCTCCACAAGAGTTACGACCTGCAAAGAGTAAGTGGATAGTAAGTGGATAGCCCTGCAGGTCTTACTTTATTTTAACAAAAACAACAACTGTATCTCTTGGTCACTTCAGGCATTGTCCTTGTCAATCTCATCAATTACAACATCAGCTCCCCATACTCTTCAATAGTGTGAGTGCATGGCATGCACTGCTTATACCTTGGGCTTGAGCCCATGAATCGTTCGTAGCACAGCATTCCTGGGATTAGAAGGTGTCACTGTTTCATCGAGGAGCTGCGCACTTGCAACAGTAGGCTGCATCAGTGCACAGTTTGTGAACCGTGTATACGATGCTATATCAACACCTATACATTGCAACCAAGATGCTGCACTGACTTGTGCTGCTAGTGGGGAATTCCCCTCAGCCATGGCAGCCCTGACAATAACTTTCTCACAGCAAGATGGGCTTTTTGCCTTCTATCTTGGTTGAGTTGTGGATAGACCAGCCCACTAATCAGAACAGTTGTCCAGTAGCATTCACAGGAAGGATTCCACCATTTGTAGAATATGGAGCCTTGCAAATTTATCTTGAATACTCTGATTATGTCACCTGATGCAATCGAAGTGCACAATTGACTGCAACAGTGTCGCCCTCGCGGAGGTTGAGCATACAGGACGATACTGCCTCCAGTTTGGAAGGTACTTTCTCATACTCGAAGGGCACGCCCCACTTAGCAGCCACCTCCTTGAGCCTCTCGCCAGCCTGGACGATGCAGTATGCTCGTCTTTCTCCAACAATTGGCAAATCAATGCCTGTTATCCTCAAGCTGGGGGGGCCGCCTGGACGAGCCCCCAGGGCCTGATGCATGGCGCGGCAGCCGAGATGTCCAGTGTCACAGCATGCTGGGCCAAGAAGGAACTACTCCTACTTATACCCAGTAAGCTACGATGCTGCATCATTAGCACATAACATATCTTTTGTATGACAACAAATCACCTGGATCAGAGGCGGCCACTGAATGCCATGACCAATTCCAAAGTCAATGATGTGTACACTATCTTCCCCCTCAAAGGCCTCCAAAATTGTGCTATTTGCTGCCACTTGGCCGAATGTCAAATAGGGGCTAGCACTCACCAGAACCTTTGGGGAAACAAAGGAAGAACACAAGAACAACAGTCAGCAGCAGACTTAAGAAGTAGGCACAGCCTTCATAAATGTAAGAAACCCCTCTGCCCCGTATATAGGGCAGGATAACAGTGCAATCTAGCGACCTCTTGAGTACACGTGTATACAATGGGATAATACATACTGAGAGGCTGCTTTAGTTGCACATGTGGTTGAATAGCAGTGTAGATTGTGCTTTTAGAGAAGCTTCTGTAATGGCACAAGGTGACATCCACAGTGCGATCTCCATCAGGCCTCTAAAATACCTGAAACGACATCATGAGACTCTGGCCACAATTGGGGCCCTTGTACTCTGGTGGCGCGATAGCTGCATTAGGCTCCGTGACAGGACCTCCAGACAATTTTGCCAGCAGGCCCTCCAAAAAGTAAGCAGACAATCTTTGTGAAGCATCACCATATATTGAAGCCATGGTGTTGAGCTTCTCCATCAACTTATGTGCCTGTTTTCGGGTACAGACACACAAGCAAGTAAGCACCCCGTTTAGCTACTTTATCATACATTATGACATGTGTGAATCAGCACATCACTGTGAGAAGCTCTCAGTGCAGGTGAATAGAGTGGTGGAGGCTGGATGCCAGGTGCACCTTCGCCTTGTCGTTTGCGACTATGGCCTTGGCAACGTCAACGAGTAGCTCAATTGGATTGATATCTTCCTCCTCCTCCAATTCCCCTGCCTCCTCCTTGGCCCTGACTGGGTCACTGCTAGATACTGCCACCGTTGCCTCTGGACAATCCTCATGTGAATTGTGGATATTGGACACAACACCGCTGATCTCTCTGTGCTTCACAACCCCTGAGGCAGAGCGGCCAACCTCCTGGGCAGCTTGTACCTCCCTGTGACGCTTTTTTCTGCGGTTAGGGTTGAAGAGCTCAGGGTGCGGGGTGGGGATAGGGTAGATTGCAGTCCCATCCAAAGGCTGCTGCTGGACTTGCACAGCGCCAACACCGGTCCCCCTTGACTCATTCAAGCGGTCAAGGTCGACAATATCAAAAACCTCAGGTGCGTCTTCTTCGGAAGGTAGGAGATTCTCCAGCTCATAAAACGCGTCATGGAGGCCATCCAACCCCCTGAAGAAGTCCTCTCCTGCAATGTCGGCATTGACTCCCTCCTGTGCAGTAGGACTCCAGTCAAGCTTGACCAGCATTTGCAGTCATAAAACAGAGCTAGAAGCTCTCCAACATTTCTTCAAGTTCTTCATCCTACTTCCCAGAAGTAAAAAGGAGTAGGGTGACCACGTTGGTGGCAAGGTGGGCAGTTAAATAGGGTCGTCACCAATAACCGAGCAGGCCTCCAAAAGGTCAAGAGGATTTTCAATGTCCAGAGTTTCCACAGACAATACAAGCAAGTTACATCATAGTAAGAGGTCTTACCCCGTTTTCCAACCTCTCCACATAGAAGGTGCTGAGGAAAGATGACAGGTCCTGCTCCTCAGTAGAAGCTTTGGCCTTGACACCATCAACATCACTTTCTGCACTGGTTGCTGCACAATCGATGCAATCTGAGACGGCCGTCACAGTCTGTCCAGCAGCTACCCTATGCATTCTAATGTGCGGCCCATCCTGTTCTGATTGATCTAGTGCGTCAGAATCATGTACTGACACTTATGAGGAGTCAATGGAAAGGGGGGCACTGGCACAGTCCCAGCACACTTTCTCATGCCCACAAGGTCTGGCCAGTGTAAGATAGGCAACCCGCAGAGGGTCCAGATGACTGGTGAGGCTTTGGACTGGGCAATGAAGCCAAGATGAAAGTCCTCAGCAAACACACCTCCAGCAGAGGATGAGGCAGAGCTAGCCTCTGGAACCAGGTTTGCGCGAGCGATGGAGCTCTGTGTTCTAGCGAAGAGTCTCTCGAGCTCTCCCTTGAGATTCTTGTGGGCGGTTGGCTGCTCCTTGCTGGCCATGCTTTCCACTGCCCAAATAGGTCCACAAGCAGAGCGTCAGATGTAGGTCAGGAAAGAACGTCGGCTATCCCAATTTTCCGTGACAATGGTCGCAGCCCTCTTGAGCACTGCAATGGTTCTATCAGGAGAGAATTTGGGACTGGGAGGTTGCAGTAGGGCGCCATGTCAAGCAGGATCCTCTGTCATAACGTCAGCGACTGCCATTCTTCGCCATGTGACATGGCGTGTCCACTTCAGACGGTAGTCCGTCGAATGACTACACCCGCCGCTATTGTCAAAGTCGTCCCAAGCAGCCGGCACCACAGCCAAGGGGCCGGACGATCACCTGAGGACGGGGATGCGGCCTTGGGGCTGCCGCTGGCCCCCGGGAGCTGCGTGCGGAGCCACGCCTGCTGCAGCTGGGACGCGAGGTCGATGTCCGGCCGCCCCGGCTTGACCTGCATCGGCAGCGGCTTGCTCTTGACGACCTGGCTGCCGCCCTTCGCGGCCGCCATCCCGGCGGCGGCTTTGGCGCTCTCGGCCTCCCCGCTCGGCCTTACTTCAACCGCCGCCGGCATGATCGCCGCAGGCCCCGCGCAGACGCTTGGCTTAGGCGACGGCGACGGTGGCGGCGCCACTGGTAGTCAGCACAGCCTACTGACGACTGGAACGACGATATCGCGCAGGAAACGTGGTTTTGTATATGAGGTCCATCAATGGGCTGCCATTGCAGGCCACCGGCGGACGTAGCAGGGCGCGGCGCTGAGCTCCGGCCGCGCCCGCCGCGGAGCGCGGCGCTGCCTCCGGCACGGAGCGCGGCGCCGCATGCGCGAGAAGGGACAGCCTTTCCGACGAAAGGCAATCGCAGTGAGAGGCCGTAGCCCATCAAAGGAGTGATCAGGGTTCGAACCGCCGCCTGGGGGAGCGGGCTCGGAGCCCGATGGCGACACGCCAACCCTGGCCCGCTCAAACGGCCAAATCGTCCATAAGAGAGTCACTTAGCGCGGGGCGGAGAGCGGGCGGGCCCATCGCAGCCGCCATTTCCCCCAAGGAGAGAAGGCCCGCGGGGCGCATGACATGAAATGGAGGCCAATTCTTAATTCTTAGCGCTTCCCCTGGCAGGGCTGGCTTCTCCAGCCCCTATTCTCAATGGGCGAGCACTTTCTTCTTCTTCTAATTCAAGCCGACACATTGTTCAGGCAGAGTCTAGGGCAAACTAAACAGGGCTACATAATACGAAAACCGAAACCAAGGTGCCTAAGGTGAAATCAGTACCTACGGGGTGAGCACAAACATATCCGAGTTAGCTTGTCGGATTTATTTGTGCTCACCCGTGGGTACTGATGTCACCTTAGGCACCTTGGTTTCGGTTTCCGTATTATGTAGCCCTGTTTAGTTTGCCCTAGACTCTGCCTGGGGGGCGCTCCAGCTCCCCGAGACGCTGACCGAGCTGCTTCTTGGTGCCAAGCTTGTGCTAATGGAGGTATTCACGTCCTCACTTAACGCAAGTGTGTGATGTGGTACGGCGCCGGGTTCCGCGCGCAAGCCGACGAGGCGGGGGAGCCCTCCGGGCGCTGGTGTAGTCCCAACCGGGATATCCCAACCGGTCCCGGTCCGGCGCGCAGCTTGTTAGTGGGCCCCGGTCGGCTGGCCCCCGTGCTCCGGGACCCTGGCCAACCTGCGGTCCGGCACGGTCAGCCGTCTCCACAAGTGACGTCACACGTCAGCCTCAGAATCTAACCCTGGCCTTACTTCGCACATTCACAGCTACCGCCTCGACCTGCGCCCTCCTCATCAGGAAGCGCGGCCAGATTGACTGATGGCTGGGAAAGGCCAGCCCAAAGGAATGGACAAGGTCTGAAATCCTCATCGCACTCATGCCCTCCGTCACTGAATGCGTACTCAAATCCATTGACACTGGAAGAGGCTTTATCTATTCATTTGAGCACCCTCGCCCACCACCCCCCCTTACCGAGAAAGAAGCAGTAGGGAAGAGGGGCATGTACTGATCATCTACTGCCTTTGCCGCTCTGGTCCACCATCAATTACCATCCTGGTTCCTGCATCCATCCCTCCCCACCTGGCTTCCCACCACTCCTCACATCACTTGAGAACCCAGCTTCTGTTCAACTCTCACACCAGTCACATTTCACTTGCCTGGCTTCGCACTGTCACTGCTCCCCTTTTCCTTCGTGACGCTGATTGTCATCAATCAGGTAGTGGCATATTTTGACTCTCTCCGATCTTGCCAGGACTTTTAAGACTACCAGAATTGCATGGTCGGGCAGACCAGCACCTTTCCAAGAGCAGCAGACTGTTGTTCTTTGCATTCATTCACAATCCAATCCACAACTCTCACCAAGTTTGGAAGAAGTTTTCCACATCACACATCACACGTTAATTGCATACCCTTCATTTGAGAGCCCATCATATGCTAGCCCTGCTTCCTCAGAGCTCATCCACTTGACTCGACTGTTGTCATCTGAGCATGCGGCAAACACATGGCATCTGACAGTCAAAGAGGCCCAAGGCTCCCCCGGACTAGCTTCCATCTGGAACGGCCAAATCCAAGTTCTTGCAAAACAGTCATGTTTCCCGCCGTTGTCGCTGCTCGACCTGCACTGGCCATAAATACTTAAGTGCCTGATTAAGCCGTCCTCCACTGCAAGCAAACAAATGACTAAATGATGATGCCTAGGTGCAAGCAGCCCACCTTGAAAGAGGCTGGCAGAAGCATATGACACATCTCTACAGCTGCGGTAATGTCCATTGTGAATGTTGTCCAAAGCGAAGCACAACTGTATTCTTTTCTCGAGATATGCAGTTGCTCTATCCAGCAGATTGGTGAACAAACACGCCTTACATCCTACCTTAGAAACCGTGCAATCAACCAACCCAGGTGCATGCATGAAAGAAGGACGTACCAAGCGGGTGTAGTCTCCCATAACTTCTTCAAATAGTTGTGTCAATGGTTTATGAGCGTTATTTGGTACCATCGCTGCCATGACAGGCGTCTCCATCCCTGCACACAGCACTCATAGCAGGCCTGGCTGCCAATTCAGTCTGCTATGTGGGGCTCTTGAAGCAACTGGTCAGATCATTGAGCTTGTTAACAAGCACGTCCAAGGATACAAGGGCATGCCCAACAAAAGCAAAGCATGAGACCAGGAACTGCACTGCACTGCACAGATGCTGAACATTGGCACAAATTGGGTGTCAAGAACAAATATTAAGGAGAGCATCAGCTGTCACTATCAATAATTTATGTCAGTGTACATACCTGCTGCAGGGAAGGCATCAATGAGCATCATAATCTCCTCACCGGTAAGACCAGAAAGGAAGCAGATTCTAGGATGGCTGGAGCAAGGCTGCCAAATGCATGCTCAGTTCTTCCCAAGGAGATCAGAAATCGATGCCGTGATTGGGATTTGGCATGCATGCCAGAGTTGCCTTCTTACAATATTGTGAAGAAGTGCCTCCCTTTATCTCCTCTCACGTGAGTGTCCAGCTTCAGCAGGCATTTACGCGCACGTCCAACCTCAACGTGAAATGCCAGCTGCTTATGTTCTCCAAGCTTCTACACAAGTATCCCTTAACATCTACAACAATTGCAATGACAAACCGTGCGCATATATCAAGATCAAGAGAAAGGCACACCTCAACGGACAGTGGATCCGGCTGGTTGGTCACGATGGCCGCTTCTAACGAGCCCAGTCCCATCTCTTTCGTGCAGACTTTGACCTGCAAGATGCCCTGATTTCCTGCTCCTTACGATGCATGAAAGGCACAATCATGCAGAGTCCACTTGCTTCGAATGAAAGCTAGTAGCATGAGCAAGGGGCAAACCACAAAACGAAGCCATCGGTCAACGAGTGCCAGGTTATACCTCGAGAAACTCGCCTTCTATCCTCTTAAGCATCTTTTGGACCTGCAAATGCAAAATGGCAGAAAACATAACATGAAACATGCATGATATTTAGCAACAACAACTTGAGTGTTTTGCGTCCGATGCTTAAGCAACAACTGATTGACCTGGACTGGAGTGGCTGAAAAGACACCTTCACAATGAGATACCAGTGCCGAGGGTGAAACATTGTCAAGGCCACGGCCTGCTGAGATGGCAATGCTTGTTCCTGTCCCTCTTTTCTTTGTCTACTTCTATGGACATAGACACCAGACTGACCTCCTCCCTTGACTTTGTCAGCATGATCATCGTCAGGGTAGCACACCTGGACCACCTCATCAGTGGTGCAGCCAGTCATCATCAGGACCTACAAAATGACACTGTCCAAGAGTAAGCCACACGGCTCATATGTCTCTTCAGAAAGGAATTACATGGCAGGAACAAGTCAGACTGTTCTTGCGCACTAGATGGAACGTGCAATACGAATGCGCAACTTGGTCAAGTAAGTCGCTTCCGAGGGTGGGCTGTGCAGCAGTTTCCAACAGGATGATGTGATTCTGCTTAATGAGAACTTAGCAAACTTGGGCAACCATCCTTGCTGATTTGCGTAGAGGATTTAAGCATACCGTTGACTCTGTCTCAATGCCATCATCTACTCTTGCCGTCGCTCTAGCAGAGGCTCTCGGCCAGCGGGCGGCCACGTGGCGTCGCCGCAATGGGAGCTACGTTGGGGATTCAGCGCTCACGGGCGGGCCAAAGGCGGGGTCGTCCTCCGTGATGCGCGCGAACTTGCCGTCGTCCTCCACCAGCTCCAACGGGAGCTCCTCCACGCGCCCGCCTGCCGACGGCACCGCGGCAACGAATTGGCTCGAGAACGGCGCTGATTTGACGGCAGCAGTGCCAATGGACGCCGGCAAAGTCGCCGGCGTCCGGGCGGCTGCCAGGAAGCGACTACCACACCGGCGATCGGCGTGTCGTCCGATCCGGAAGCCGCGGCGGCGGCGGCGGCGGCGGCGGCTGCGGCGGGAAACCTTGCCGCTGGCCGCCAGGCGCGCGTGCTGCGGCAACGGCGGCGGAGGCCCACTGGCTG
>WELB01000001.1:1745365-1760916 GCA_009602725.1 Spirogloea muscicola | reverse complement strand
CAGCTCCCCAAGTTAGCTTGTCAGATTTGTTTGTGCTCACCCGTGGGTACTAATGTCATCTTAGGTACCTTAGATTAGGTCTCCGTATTATGTAGCATTGTTTAGTCTGCACTCGACTCTGCCTGAACAATGTATTGGCTTGAATTGGCCTCCCTTACAATTCATGCGCCCCGCGCGCCTTCTCTCATGCGCACAGTGCGCCTTAGCCCCCTCCTCTATGGATTTCAAAGGTGCAGAACGTGCACCGCGTGGTTCTTGACCGCCTCCCGGCGCTGTGCCTCGCCTGGCATCCACAATTGTGACGGCACGGAGCTGTGCTCACCGCAGGCCGCCTCATCGCGCGGGCCTCACGCGCATGGCGCAGGTTGCTGCCGAGCACGACGACGACGGCGGCGGCGGCGGCGGCCTGCCGACGGAGCTCCGCGCCGACTTCATGCCGCGCCACGTGGCCATTATCATGGACGGCAATTCCCGCTGGGCGGCCGGCCGCGGGCAGCCGGTGCACGCGGGGCACGAGGCCGGCGTGCGGGCGCTGCGCGACGCCGTGCGCCTGGCGCGGCGGTGGGGCATCCGGGCGCTCACCGTCTACGCCTTCTCCACCGAGAACTGGCTGCGCCCTAAGGTGACTAACTCCCATTCCCCAAGGGGAGTTAGTTTCATTTAGTTGAAGTACTTTTCCTTAATGAGGACTTGTGTACTGCAGAGCAGCACTTCAGATCTCGATGTTTGATTGTGACGTTCCTGACGTGAGGACCACACTATGGCTCATGAGAGATTGAGAAGTTGCGCCTCTCAGTGGTAGCAGTCTGTCACTGCTGATGCCGTCGTTGGAGTGTCTCGCAGTTGGAAGTCAACTTCCTCATGGACCTCTTTGCTCGGCTGCTCCAGAACGAGATTCCCAATATGCAGAAGTGAGGCCAATCCCTGAGGTCCTCCTGCACGGCATCGTCTTTCTAAGCTTGTCATGCAGGTCGCAAGAGGTGATGTGACCTGCTAACCAATGCATCGACCGCGCGGAGAGCCAATACAAGGGCCTACTGAACATAGAAGGGTTTTTGTGGCCAGGGATGGCAGGAAGGGCCCTTTAAGTCGTTATCTGAATGCTGTCTGCAGGTGTTTTGAAAAAATGGTGTAGGAGTTGCACAGGTGCTCGTCACGACTTGCTTCATTCAGCGCCACATCAAGCTGTTCGATTGCATGAAAACATTAACAGGCCCGTTGGGTCTCTGCCTTGTGCAGGGAGGAGGTGTCAGTGAAGTTTGTGGGCGACCTGACCGCGCTGCCGGGCTCGCTGCAGAAGCTTATTGCTGAGGCGCATGTCAACTCAGCAGGCAAAGATGGCCTGAAGCTCACGATCGCGGTAAGCTACAGCGGCCGACAGGACATTGTCCGCGCCTGTCAGAGCCTGGCCGAGCAGGCGGCGGCTGGGACGCTAGCGGCGAGCGGCATTGACGAGGCACTGTTTGAGAGAGAGCTACAGACTGCTTGGCTTGGCGGTCTTGCCTGCCCGGACCTCCTCATCAGGACCTCTGGCGAGCGGCGGCTCAGCAATTTCCTACTCTGGCAGGCCGCCTACTCCGAGCTCGTGTTCTCGGACACCCTCTGGCCCGACTTTGGCGAGGCTGCCTTCAAGGCCGCCCTGCTGGAGTTCCAGGGTCGCAACCGCCGCTTCGGCAAGCGGGCTGCTGGCGAGGAGGAAAAGGCCCCTCGCCCTCATACATGATCTCATGATCATGCACATTGAAAGCACCACCCTGAAGCAACTAAGGGGCTGCTTCACATTGACCAGTTGGTCGTGAGGCAGTCGCGAGTCTGTCCCAAAAGTCTGCTGCAGACTGGTGGAAGACAATGAATGTTGGGCATCGCAGTAGGACTTCTCACAAATGTCCCACTTGTTCCTCTACTTTGCTGTGCCTGTGCAATCTATGCAACTTGAGTTAGGACCGTACCTGATATTGCCACTCTTGTGTAGATAGCTTCTCACTCCTACCAATGTAGGAGGAGGACACGCATAATTTCTTGACAGACAATTAGGCCTGTTAGTATCTGGAATGTTCTAGCAGCACAAGCAGTAACTCCGTCAGGTCAAGTATCTGCGCTGCCGCGTGGAAGCTGCACTTGCCTTTCTGAGGCAGCATCAACCCAGAAAGATGAAGCGGATGTCCTAGTGTCACTTGATGGACGTTACATGGTGGATTGTTTACCTGGGGCGTGTTACTATAAAGAGGGCAATGCTTTTCAGTGTAACAGAGCATTGCAAAGGTTAGCTTAAGACAGCCTTCTCTAGCTAATGAGCGCAATGGTACGAGCCTTCATGATTGTGAGACTCGAGCATCAAGCATAAACACAAGACAGCCATGGTGATCCGGGAAGTTCCGTATGGAAGAGCTATCGCCCAAGGGATGAAAAGCTCACATGCGATCCATGGCATGAGGCTGTTGTCTTAGCCCATCCAAATGGACGACTTGGGCAATCTACTCCTTACGTGTATAGATATTTGGGATGAGTACGTTAAAGCTCTCCTCCTGGGAGAAGGTCAATGCTACACGTATTCAATCGTAAAGTAGGGTGTGAAGCTGGCTGTGTACAAGTTATGGCGGATGTGAACTCTGCTTAAGCTCCCAGGCAGCAACGAGTCAATCATGGAGACATCATCATATAGGTGCAGACAAAGCCTGTAATGGGCAACTTTTTGGAGCTATGTTCGTAGCCTTTGCATATTGCTTGGTGAGCAATGGGCCTCCGGGGAACTCCCGCACCTGCAAACCCGAGTATAACGACAAAGACCATCACATGCGTGTTGCAAATGGGTTCCTCCGAGTCACCAGCGTCGTGTCCCCGCCCTACATATGACCAGGTAAGCATACTTGGAACTTAGAGAGACTATATCATTCTTAACCTGAACAAAGTCTTATGAAGGTGCATGAGCCAGAAAGTGAAGTCAGGGGAGAGGGTGAAGCAAGGGGCCCTCGTCCAACAAGACAGCAGGACAAAAATATCACCTCTGCATTTTTGCAGCGAGGCCAACTCTAGAAATCCCACACAAGAGCAAGGTTCTTCGCTTCCTTGTACCTGGCAGCCCCGAATGCCAGCAGAGTCAGCATGGAGTAGACAAAGGAGCTTCAGCAGCAGAGTAGGACTAATTGATCCAAGGTCTTGAGCAAAACGTGCTGTCTTTCCTCATGACAGTCTGCCTGCTTCTACAGCCCAGCCACGCAATTGTGTAAGACAACCCTAAAATGGCATAGCCACAGTTAAGTGTGGCACCTTATTTCTGTATGACATGCCCAGGTGTTTGCCGTGCACCTTGCGAGCAGGCCCGCACCTTGGCTGCTGCCTCTGCGATTTCGCAGGGCAGCTCTTTCTAGGCTGCTATGAAACATGCTAGTCAGTGTATGCCTTGTAGACTTTTGGTGATTGAGCTCCCATCCTTATAATGCCCTGATTGTAGCTTCGTGCTTTACGCATTGGGGCTCCTTCGGACCTCGTCCGATTTATAACGAGCTGGCCTCTCTTAGCCATCGCCCCATCTAAGATGTGCTCGGTTTGGTTGGTCAACAGAGATAGTACCGTTGAAGGAGCTGTGGAAAGCGAGGAGCTGTGTAATGTTAAAACCCAGGCCGATGATGAACTGAGGAAAACGTGCTTTCACGACTCATTCGTGCGGGTTGAGAGTAATCTGGGCCGGCCGCTAGCCGACGAGCTTCTCGGCGAGCCTTCTTTGGGTGTTCCTTGCTCCAGGCGCCACGTGGAGCTGCCACGTCGGACGAGGCGTGACCTGGGGCCGACCTTTCCAGGCAACTGCGCGGCCGGCCCGCCTCGACGCCACGTGGTGCTCCAGCGTGCTGATGTGGAGGACCATGTGGCGCGCCGCGTGTCAGCGGCACTGCGCAGGTCGCGACACGTGGCTTGGCCGCGTGGCCCACCCAAACACCACCCCGAGACCCCGGCTGGGGCCGGCCAGGCCCACCCCCCTCCTCACTGTGCAGCCCCCGTTCTTTGCGTTTTCCTGTGCTTTTCAGAAGAGCTTACCTTACGTTCGTTTCTTGGTTTCGGAGTACGAGCCTACTTCTGTTCACTTCCCCCGCCCCCTTTGACAATGAAACAGCTGTTCCAATTCACGGCGATGGCCGTGTGAGAGGCCAGCCCAAAGGAATGTACAAGCTCAACTCCTTAGGTGAAGGAGCAGCTCTCCTTGTTATCTCCTGAACAGATGGTTGATGTCCGGCTTGACAAACTCACCTTCATTCTAAAAACACTTCGCACCATTCTCCTCCCCCACCTCCCTCCTCCCCCCCCCCGCTTCCACCTCTTCAGCTCCCGGCCACTGATATTGTGGGCAGTATCAGCCTTACCGGCACAACTCGTTAGCCGCCCCCAGTCGCCCTCCACCCACAAACTCGCTCCACCACCGCCGCCTCGTCGCCGCCATGGCTCAGGAGAAGGGCATGTCCGAGCAGGCACAGGAAAACCTCAAGCGTGGCGCCATCAAGGGCGGCCTCACCAATGCCGCCGGTGACCACCCCGAACCCACCGACGAGCACGTCCAGTCCAAGGGCGGCTTGTCTGAGGACGCTCAGGCAAGCATTCGGAGGCACTCCTCACGCTCATTTACATGAAGATGGCTGCTGTGCAGTGCAAGGAATCATCATCTGGTGAAGCCAATGTGTGCTCAGGCACCTCACTCATTTGGCGCTGCCTTCTCAATGGTGTCTCGTATCTTGTTGGCTGTATTTCGTCTCTTTAGCAGACTGACATTACTGGAGTCATTGCTGCATCTGCAGGAGCGTATCAGGGAGGGGGGCCGGAAGGGTGGCCAAGCCCGGGCTGAGCAGATGGGCACTGAGGGCTACAAGGAGATGGGAAAGAAGGGTGGCCTGGCCACCAAGGACAAGTCGGGCGGGGAGGCTGCGGCCGAGAAGGTAGCTTGCACACGCAACTTCACTTGAAACACATAGAAATTAGACTGCATCGAGGAATTGAAAGTAAACCAGATCAGATTGTTGTCTGGTTGATATACTCGCACTTTCCTTGATTGACTGAAATTGACAATTCTATCTGTGCACTGCAGGGCATTGAGATTGACGAGTCCAAGTTCACCAACAAGAAGTAGACAAACCTGCCCTCTATTTCTGTTGCTTTTCGTGAGGCTAGAGCCTCTTGCTAATTAGTAACTTGGAGAGATGGATACAGCATTGTGCAGCTGGCAGCAGCCAATGTTGCCATAGGACCTTCAGATGAGCTTACCAAGCTGTAAGCTTCCTTCAATCGTTCAATTGTATTATCCGTAATTTGTGAAACGAAAAATCTGGATTTTTTCCGAATCGCATGGTATGGAGAAAGTATTGTTCACCTGTGCATATCACGACAGTTTACATAACTTTGTTAACCTTGGCACATCCAAACTCAAGAGGTCCTTATTTACCTTAAACAGCAATAAGTTACTCGAGCCTCTTGTGAGTGCACATGTTCATTAGTATTTTGGCAAAATGGATACAGCACTGTGCAGCTGGCAGCAGCCAATGTTGTCGCAGAACCTTCAGATGAGCTTGCCAAGCCGTAAGCTTTCTTCGACTATACGAAGTTTTCTTTTTTCTCTGAAAGGAATGTTTAAACTCCTTACTGAAACTTGATGTCATGGAGGAGGTAATCCCCACCTGCACTTGGAACAAGACAGTTGTTATAACCATTATAACCGTGGCAGATGCAAGCTTATAAGAGACGCATTTCGCGTAGACAGCACGGAGCTACTCGAGCCTGGCAGTGAATGTCACAATTTTTTGCATCCCTGTTTATTTTGAAGTTGCTAAGCCGCGATAGCTATTAGAGCAATATATCGTTTTCTGCTCTAAAGGCCATGTAGCAAAACTACTCGGAACTTATCCATATACATATACCACACAATAGCATACAATGACAATGGCCCTGTCTATACAAGTTCATCAGCTACTATTCAGTGACATAGACAGTGAAGTTGCTCAACTCAAAAGACCATGCAGTAACTGTAAGCTGAAACAATTGTTACGCAATTTGTAAGCTACATTTGATCCTTTACCCACTCATAACCTGAACAGTCTGAAAGTAACACAAGTATCTCATTCTACTCAACTTCCTTACCAACCACTACAATCAAGCTGTGTCAACTAATAACCTCAATCTGTACGGTAAGGTTTCCAACTCCTACTTCATTAAATATGCCATGGACATGCTGCAAAACTGCTTGCTCATCTGTCCCCTCTTCCACCTGCCATGACCACGCAAGAACACAAACACCCCATTTGCCTTGTGGTCATAAGAAACTGCCAACATGTTCCAGAAACAACTGCGGTTCATTGAAGTTTAGGAATATTGACCCCCTTGAATACTGAAATAAGCACTTGTCCTAGTATCAAGGTAAAGTCCATGAATGATGCAAAACAGATGATTCAGTAACCTCCCAGCATCATAATAACCACAAAAGTCAGCTACAATGCAAAATGGTCAGATGGTGGCTTAAGGTAGAATCTGCACGAGCTGAAATAGGACACATGCACGAGCATTATGCCAATGAGAACATACTCGGAGTGCCAAAGTGCCAATAATGCGGCCAGGAACCATAGACCAGAAACGAGCATTGTAACACTCCATAACGCCCTTTGCAGCACCAGCCTGCGAAGCACGACCGACCAGGAGTTTTGGCAGAGCATCTACACAATGCTGCCTCCTACCTGGAGTGCACTTGCAGCCTTACAGCCAAGACATTGAGATTCACCTCGATTGTGCAGTGATTATGGTAATCAATCATGAGTGCACCACCATGGCATCAGTTGCAGGCCAAAGCTACTATTTAAGAGAATACAAAAGGGTTGCCTCCAAAGCCACTAACGAGTGAACACTAATGGAAGGCGATGCATACCTCCCGGATGCACTTGTTGAGGGCTGTCTCAGAGATGCCAGCAGGCGCCATTTGGAGCAGCAAACCTCCCGAAGCTTTGAGAAGCGGTAGGGTGATGGCCAGAATGACAGCTGCCACGAGGCCCAGGCAGAGGGTCTCGGCATACTCAAAGCTGCGGGGTAATCGTAGGCAAAAGGGCAATGAATGCATCAATGCGAGCTGCAATTTCCATGTTCTGGAAAGCTTCTCCAAAACTCTATAGGAGTGAAACACCTGTTAAAGTGGAACAGACAATCCTACAACAAATTGCATCCTGTGAAACAAGACGACTGGAGATTGAGGCAACAAAATGAACAATGTCGGGCACAGAAAATTTGGCTGAAAAGTCGTGCCCTGTCACCGAACAGGGAAGAATGACAATGACTGAGCAGCACAGAGATGCTGATCTGTGTCTTGTTGATCACAGTGATGGTGTAGCATGCTTACCCTACTGCCAGAAACCAGGATGCAAGGATGATGCCAGCGCTGGAGACAACGAGGGCATACTTTATTAGCAACAGCAATATCTATCCTATAAATGGATAGAAATATAGCACGACAATTCTCTGGGTAATGCACATTAGATAGTCTAGATGGCACAACATCTTGAGTGGCAGCACTGTGAAGTGCTCAAGGGAAAGGCTGTCTTGATTACTAGGATATATGTGATGCTTGTGCACACTTAAAAACTCCAATCGCGTCGACTATGATCACCTTAGAGTTCTCAGCTTGTCTAGCTCACCTTCGTATGGAATCTGAGAACACATGGAGAAAGATGGCATGTTGATTGATGTCCTGCGGCCTTCTGTATACTGCATATGCCAGACATGCCAGAGATAACAGGACACATTGACAACCAGATCTAGTCGTAGTGACTTGAGTTGCAGGACGTCAGTAAGTAGCCTCCTGACCTGACCTTATATTCTTTCCCATAGCTGCAGCATGCCGCTTCAACAGCAAAGCCCGTATTCATGATGGTGCTGGATGCACTTCGTCCAGAGTTTCTCTTGCTTGCAAATTGCAGCACTTTGGACGCAAAGGCTGTTATGTGTCAGGTGTACAAGTGGCTTACTGAGAGTGCAGAAGTCATTGACTTACCCACATGGACACGGGCGTACTGCCGGAAAAAGAGCACGCCCAGTAAGTTGATGAGCAGGTTCGCAACAGCTGACACAATCAGGTAGTGTCTGGCCATCAACAACAAATTGGGAGCTAACTGAGCATGCTTGTTCGAGGGATATGCTGAAGAAGTAAGTAAGGTCACTTTGAGTAGTGCATTTGCTGAGGTGTCCCAAGAGCAAGATGTATCCTGGAAGTCACAAGAGGGACAAAAAAAAGAGGTGGTACTTGGAAAAGCAGGTCAAAAATAACGAACTCACTTGTGCTCTGCCTCTGCTTTAAGGAATACGTGGAGGGCCTCAACAGAGAGTGAGAACGATAGAAAGACAAGGAATAGCTGCACCAGCAGAGGATGAAAGTCCATCACTACAGACGTACATTGCAAGTAAAGAAAGCTAAAGAAAGCTCAACAACACTGCAGAAGCTGGAGATAAGTGTGAAAGGGCGGATAGGGCATGGTTCATGGACACGGTAGGAAGAGCGCACGCGTGCACTCACTGCATTTGTGAAGGCAGCAAGAACCTCTACGCGCTCAAAGCTGCATGAGGTGAGCATCGCGAAGCGTGAATTTGCTTGTAAGTCTCAAGCATCTCTTCAGAGACGGACTGTAGTTTGACACCTTTAAGTCCTCATATACATTAGACAGCAGCTTGGAGGTTACCAGTCCCTGAGCCCAGGCTGGAGAACAATCTGCACACCTGAGCTCATACACTGACGGTGATGACAGAATGCTGGGTCATCACATTGCTGGAATCTATTTAGAAATGGACTTATTGATAAGAGGCTACGTCAAGGGGTGGTTTGTGCAGGTACATGTGGGGTCGTGATTAGACCCGAGTTGTTTCTGACCTTCCAGGCTACTATGAGGTGCTTTCGAAGAGGAGTCACATATAACAATGAAGGCATGAGGCTTGAGGCCTCACCCATACGTGAAGTGTGAGTCGGGCGGTTGGCGGCCCCAGACCATCGCCTGCAGTGAGAAGAGCAGCACCGCGCAGCCGAACGTGAGGTGGAACGAGTCCGACACCAACTCTGCAGGTGGACGAGGCAACCACGAGCAGGCAGCTGCAGGATGTACGGCCAAAAGGCTGCAGCTATGCAGCAAATGTACCCAATAGCCCTGAGCCTTTAAATAAAGCTAGACACCAGCATTCACACCCCAAAACTTGCTCTAGCATCAGTCAAGGATGCAGACAACCAGCTCTGTTAAGCATGCCCAGCTAGAGCTCTAGTCAAAGGATGCTTTCACTATCGCAGATGCTGACGTCGATTATAGTCGATCTGAAGCTGTTGCTGCAGACTGGCCAGCTCAGGAGCATTCAGTGATGCACTGCTATTCACCAATTTTGCCGGCAAAGAGGCCGATCAGGAGCTCAATTGCCGAGTAGGCCATGTTGAGCAGGATGAGGATGAGGAGGTGCCGCGTGTCGCGGCCCCGGTAGAGGATGCCGTTGAGCAGGCTCACGAGCTGGCCGACTCGGCGGTGCCGGAGCGCGGCCTGTCGCTGGACCATTGGCCCTCAGTTTCGGATGCACACATTGACGTACTTATGCATATGACCACAGAAAAAATGTTCCAATGTGCAACTTGAATCCACTATGTAGCAGAACGTGGAGCGCAGTCTGAGGTGTGCGCCGCACCTTGGGCTTGCTGACGGAGCCGACGTCCAGCGGGTACGTCCCGCCGACGCTGCCGCTGCGATCGCGGGCCTCGCTGAAGGAAATGGAGTGCTCCACAGCGGCAGCGCCAGGCCGGCCCTCCGGATGGCTGTGGCCGGAGTACGGCGACCGCCACTGGGCGCCGGACGCGGAGGCCGGCGAGGAGCTGCCGCGGAGCTCCGTCGGCGGGCCGGCGGCCGCCGGGGCGTACGCAAAGGGGCTCGGAGGCGTCCGGAAGGTGAAGTCGCCATTGGGGCGGCCCCTGCGGCCTCCGCCGCTGCCACCGTCCGGTGACAGCGGAATGTGAACGAAGAGGGGCGTGTGTGGCGGCGGCGGCGGGGTGGCACTGGCGGCGGCGGCGNAGGCCCGCAGCTTCCAGGAGCCCGGCCTCGATGCCCGCAGCGGCGGCGGCGGCGGCGGCGGCGGCGGCGGCGGCGGCCAAGCCCGAGGCCCGCGCTGCCGATTGCCAGCTGAGAGGTGCCTGCGAGGCTTTCTGGGACAGTGTGCGGACACGGGTTTGGACAATTGCGGCTTGGTGCTGCTCCTTTGCTGGCGGTGAGTGGCCAGCAGAGACAGAGCTTCTCCACTGTAAGAGCCCCTCCATTGGAACTCCTCCAGCTATAGCCGCTCTTCGAATATCAGCAGCCGCATTGCTTTCTTTATTGCAAGGCATGGCTGTGAGACCAGACCATGAGGAAGAAAACGAGAAGCAGCTTCTCAGACGTCCGAGACGTGACGTCCAAGAGCTCCTTGTTCTCACCGCCGTTGTCTCACTTTTAAGAAACTGACCTCTCTCCTCTCTTGTAATTCTTTTGTGGGCTTGCCATTTGCAGGCCATCGCCCCTCTTGAAAGAGATGCCTACATTGTTGGATGAAGAAGAGGGCTAGCCGACAGTAGCCTTGCCTGCCGGTGGCCAGCCTGCGAGTGGAAGTGCACTGCCCCTGGAGCTTCTCTCCCTTGATCTTGTCAATCTCATGGACTTGCCTCTCACCACCATTGCCTCCTCTTGGGAGAGCCTTTTTCATGGTCACGGTGGCTTGGCCCACTTTGTAGAGAAGATACGGAATTTGACAGGGTTGAGCGGGCCCATCCTTTAGGGGCTCATCAGACAGCGAATAAGTCTGAATAGAAGTCATCTCCGATCAGGAGCTGGAGGTTGGAGAGACTGGTAGCGAGCAGGAAATGAGCGGCCCCTGCGAGATTAGGAAGCAGCAGTGATGACGCAAGTTGGCATGCAAAGCGTAGGCCTGGACCTCACTTAAGCAACTTCTCTAAAGAATGACAACAGAGGACAGCACCAAGCAAAGAAGGACGATGCTGCACACCAAGCAGCAGCTACAAATCACTGTAAATTCAGAAGCCGATAAACAAAGCGGTTGTTCATAGTGAGTATGGCTCCATTTAGCGAGCCAGCGGCTGTGACCGGCTCACTCAATGCCAATTCCTTCTGACATCAATGTCAGTCCAGGAGCTTCAACCACAGCACTACAAAGGCGTCATATGCTGCCCCATGATGACCCATCATTTTGCAGAAGGCATGCATGTACTTCCATGCCCACGTGTGCATGGCCGCATCAGCAGCTTGCAGAATTACAGGCAGAAGGAGACTGGGACACAAATCCCTAGGCACAGTTTGGTCATCTTAGCCGCCAGGATGCGTGGGCGACTGCACAGGGAGTGGTGCCACCAGGTCGTCTTGAAGTCTGCAGGGGCCCCAGCCCCGGCGCCAGTGGAAAATCTGTTGCACTCGCAGGCAAATTGATAGTCGTTCTCTCGGCGCAGGCGGATATTGGCAGAGCGAACTTCTTGCTGCTTGACATGCCCTCTAGCACAAATCAGTAGATGCCCTGTTGGCTCAGCTGCCTCCGCCTGCTGCTCATTAGACCTGCACTGCGAGATGCCACAAGGCACAGAGGAAGGATGCCACTCTAGCGTCTGGCCACCACCAAGAGCACTTCATTCTGGTGCGCGGAGGCATTCCCGAGCATGTTGCAGCTAGCATGCTAATCCGTCCAGGCCGTGATTGACGGGTTACAGTGAGGCCGTCAGGAGGTGGCGACAGCCGGAAATGTATCCCATCGCGAACCGAGGCGGCGGCCGAGGTCTACCAACGTGGCCGGTTTTAGGCTTGGATCGCTTCACAACTGAAGGCCCCGACACGTCACGGTCCTCACCACGAAGCAGGCGCTCTCTGCCGAAAGCCCCGGCCCGTCATAATCCTCACCACGAAGCAGGCCGTTTCTCGTAGGGTTCATGGGGGAAAATTGACGTGTCTGTTTATGAACTTGATCAAGGACGTTACCGCTCCAAATGTTATCTTGCTCAGCTGGGATAAGACGGCCACGTGGTGCGCGAGACCCACCTTGAACTCGTTGTACCTGGTCCTTAGCGTACTTCTTGTCGCATTCCATCAGCAACAGGTGAAAGCGAAGTACATAGTGAAATTATCGTCGACCATACGGATGATGTCGAGTTGATTGCGGGCGTTGAGCTCCGCATGTACTTCTGTGTACAGGGTGGTGAGTGAGCGAGTGACGAAGTCCCAAGTGCTGAACACTCTGAGGGTGGAGGATGACTTCGTTGCCTCATGCACTGCAGCCGGATCTTCTGTGAGGTTCGTGAGTGCCATCCGCACAAGGGGTTCTACAATACAGCACAAACCACGCATTTATCTCACTGAGCCAGGCGGCGAGGCTGCACTGCCCACCACACTTGGAAGACTGGCACAGCAGCCTTGCCGCCTGGCTCCGTGAATTGATTGCGTAGTTGTGCTGTGTGAGGCACCTGTAGCATCCCGTGTGGGGATAGCGGCCACGTACCTCACAATGTAGGAGGCAACGAAGTCGTCCTCCACCCCCAGAGTATTTCACACTTGGATTTCTTCACTCACTCATTCACCACCATGTACGGAGAAGTACATGAGGAGCTCAACGCTCGCAATCAACTCGACGTCATCCGTATGGTTGACGATGATATCAAAGACCATGTACGCCGCTTTCACCCGTTATTGGTGGACTGCGACACGATGGACGCTGAGGACCAGGTACAACGCTTCAAGGCGGGTCTCCCGCACCATGTGGCCGTCTTGTCCCAATATCACGTCCAAGCTGTAACGTCCTTGGAGAATCTCATCGAGCAGGCACGTCAGTCTTCTCCATGTACCCTACGAGAAAGCGCATGCTTTGTGGTGAGGATCGTGACGTGCTGGGGCCTCCCGCAAAACAAATGTGACAAATCCACCTCTATACACATAATTAGGGGTCGGTACATCCTCGTTGAGTTCGGTCGATGGGGGTGTAGAGGAAAACCCCCTACAACAAAGCAGCCACTCACAATGCGCAGCGGAATAATGTGCCCTGAGGCGCCACCAACAGGAGGTGACCCACCTCCTGGGCACAAGCAGCAACTGTCCCGCCAGGGGAGCAGCCGTAATTACTCACAAAGAGCCGGCGATAAAGCGCAGCGACGGGCTGCGGCGACGGGCTGCAGCAGCAGGTAGCAGCAGGGCTACGGCGGCGAGCTGCGGCAGCAGGCAGCAGAAGGGCTGTGCCTCTCTCCGAGCCTTACCGATTGGAACTCCGATTTTTTATGTTTCATACTTTCGAGTCTGGTCTCGGCCTACCACTGGTGCTTCAGTGTCAGTTGGCTCTGGCCAGGGGACCCACTTCAACGAGCATCTCCGACCTGCGGCTGCTTAGCAGAGGTTACTGAGTGATTCTCCTGTAGCTCTTTGAATTTTGTCCATTCTTTCCGAGCCACCAGTCAATCTGGCCGCGCTTCTTTTTTTGTCAACCACCCTCCACGGTGCATTGAGAATACTTTCGTGTATTTAATGATGTCCGGGGGTCGCTTCAAGACCCACCCAGCGACAGGGCGGGCCTCACTCAGGCTCGCTCAGACTTTGTCCATTCTTTTGGGCTGGCCTTCCCCCAGCCACCAGTCAATCTGGCCGCGCATCTTTCTTTCACGAGGGTTGGTCTTGTGGACATGTAATGTCCTACGGTACCCTCGAGGTCTTCCCGTGACCGTCACATGTCCACCTTATCTCA
This sequence comes from Spirogloea muscicola, assembly GCA_009602725.1. NCBI lineage: Eukaryota > Viridiplantae > Streptophyta > Zygnematophyceae > Spirogloeales > Spirogloeaceae > Spirogloea > Spirogloea muscicola. The sequence goes on along the minus strand of WELB01000001.1, from coordinate 1,747,176 downwards.
TGCACCAGAAAGCTGGTCGAGCCTTAGCTAGTGGCACAAGAGCTTGTCGTCCGGTATACGGGCATCAATCAGCGACCTCTGTGTGCTGACTCGGCTTACTGAACGGGTCAGCTTAGCAGCAGGTGATGTACATCTCAACTGTCAATGTGCTTACCGTTGTACTTGGCCTCTCAGGTCCTCCATCACTTGAAACAGACTCCATTTCCAAACGGTACCCTCGAGGTCTTCACGAAGCAAATGTGGCATACACATCATTGAGCACGTATGTATCTGCCAGCCTTAAATGGGGCGCCGGAGCACCACCACGCAAGCCAGTGGCCTGGCTTATTGCGCGCCCAGCACGCATGAATGGCTAGAGCCTGGGAAGTAAAGAATGACTAGAGCTGGCTTGAGAGCCAGCAGCGCAAGCAGTAGGTGGATGGTGACAATACTTGCCGTTGTATTGCTCGACTCCAGTACAGTTTGAGCGATTTAAGCTCAATCGAAGGGGGCGAGGGCCGTGCTTGCATGAATGTGATGGACAAGGTCCGAAGGGGTCGGAATTTGGCGGGCTGAACTCTCAACTGCTGAAGCTTCACGAAGAATGCGGTGGCGGTGCAGTACCGGCTGACCCACAAGAGAGGGAAAAGAGAAGAAAATGGAAGGAATAGCTCATCCAGGCAATGGCTGTGAGAGGCCAGCCCAAAGAGGAGAAGGCGCGCGGTGCACATGAAATTGAAAAGAAAGTGCTCGCCCATTGAGAATAGGGGCTGGAACAACCAGCCCGAAAAAGAATGAACAGAGTACGAGAAGGGGGCCAGGGGAAGCGCTAAGAAACAGAAACAAAGCAGCTACGAGACACTCAGTAACCCCTGCTAAGCAGCCGCAGATCAGAGATGCTGGGCTCCTGGAAAGGAGGATTGAAAGGAGGCCATCTATAGCCTTACAAAGGGCCATCCCAAAGCTAGGAGACGGGGGGAGTGAGGCCGGCGGCAGCGGCGCCAGCGGCGCCAGCGGGACTGGCAGGCCTCGTTCAGTCACGGCCTCAGCAATGACAGCCGCTCGGTCGGTCGGGCCGAATGAGGCGCACGCCGTCGCTTTTGGCGGACCCCAGCGGGCGTTGACTCCATCCCCAATAGGCGGATGACTCAAAGATAAGCCCTTTCTCGACCCAGGTGCCAAGCAGCCACCCGTCGGCACGGCAGTGGGGGGTCTCGGCGCGCGCCGGGATGGAGCCCCTCGCGGGGAGGGGTTGCCGGGGGAGGGGGGGTTCCTGGCGGACACCCCGTCCACGGCCCATGTTGCTCCACTCCACTGCGGCTCTCGACTCGACCGAAGGTCCGCCGTACCCACGGCGCCGGCGATGCGGGCGGGAGATTCGCCGGGGGGCGCATGGGCCGAGCAGCCGGGCCGGCTGCTTGGCCCCTCCCACATCCGCGCAACCGCGGCCTCCACCATCCCATTTGAGCTACTTCCAGCCGCTGCTTCCGCGCGCAGGTACACACCTGTCACTTCTTCCTCGTTCCCCACCCACCCAGAAAGAAAAAATTTCGTGTATTTGAAAGAGTCGAAGGCCAGTATGGCCAAGTACAGAGGTAAGCACATCTTATGACGTAGCAGCTAGCATCTAGCAGCTACTGGAGCTGCTAGTGGAGTGAGGCAGCAGCTGTGCCAGGAGGAATGGAGGGGTGGGTGGGGGAAGAGGGCTGGAAGTGCCACGATTGGGGCCATGACATCCTGTCCTGCTGGAGCTGCTAGAGGAGGAGTGAGGCAGCATCCATAGCAGGAGGGATGGGGGGGTGGGGAAGGATGGCCGGAAGTGCCGATGAGGG
>WELB01000001.1:1728736-1742486 GCA_009602725.1 Spirogloea muscicola | reverse complement strand
CTCTAGTAGGTGGCAGAAGGGCTCCGTTCCTGGCATCTAGTATTCATGCATCGAGTAGTGACCTTTATGTTTTGACCCGTGGTTATTGAGCGGGTCAATCTGCTGTAGGTTATGTAGGTTTTTAGATGTGCTTGCCTTTGTACCTGGCCATTTGGCCTACATTTCTTTCTAATACACGATCTTTTTTCTACCAGGTTTAAAGAGCTTACCACAGCCCTCGCCCCCTTTTAAAACAGCTGCTTCTTTCCCGAATTGCCTTCCATTCATAGAGCTGTTTCTGTGGGAAGTGACCACTTCCAGAGGGGACGAGGTCTTGGAAGAAGGCGCACGGTGCGCATCAAAATGAAAGGGAGGCCAATAGGCCCCTGCCCCCCCCCCCCCACATTTGTCAATTTGTGCTTGCCTTAGTACTTTGTATTAAGAGTATTAAGAATTGATGGAGGTCCTGTGTGGCCAGGACCTCCATCAATTCTTAATACACAGTCTTCACCCTTCTCTATGGGCGAGCACTTTCTTGTTTCGGCCCCTCCGTCATTTGGCCCCTTCGAACCTTTGTCAATTCTTTCCGGGCTTCTAACAGCCCTGTTCGTTCTTTTTCGGGCTGGTTTTTCCAGCCCCTATTCTCAATGGGCGAGCACTTGTTCTAACAGCCCGTGCCCTCTTTGGGAGACCCACCTCTTCTAAGGGCCTATTTACACTTGGTCGTCGGGTGGTCGCGTTGAGGGGTACGTGTCGCGCGCTGTATGGAACAAACGTCTTTACAGCCCTGCGCCCCCGGTCGTGGTCACCGCCACGACGGCGCCACAGCGGACGCTGATCAGGACGACTTTCGTCCCCCGTTAAGGAGGAAACGGCGCCGTGTGCCACGAGGAGGGCCCGATTTTGACCACCCCCCCCCCCCGCGGACCCGCGAAAAGAAACAGCTGGCACCGCCCTCCCAAATCCACGAAATTTCAAATCCACGTCCGCACGTGCAGGCGGCCTAGGCCTCCGTGGCCGCGGGCCCCCTTCTAACGGGGTGGTCAATGAGACTGTGACCACCTGACCAAGTGTAAACAGGCCCTAGTACGAGCCTTATACAAGACAGCCCGGAAAGAATGGACAAGGTGAGAGGCCAAGCCCAAATGACAATATTAGGCCCAATACAAGCCCCTACCCCTTACCCGTTTTCTTTACCCCAAACTTGAAACAAGCCAGACTCGGCTCTCCTCGCGGGCTCGCAGCGCCAGGGCGCGACGGCCGCGGTGGCGCCGGCATCGCGGGCGGCTCAGACGGCTTGCTGCAGCGGCCGCTGTGGCCAGCCCGGAAGCAAAACGCCTCTGAGGCCTTTGGCGGGCTTTGTGGTTAGGAGTGCGCCAATGCCTTCTCGCCCTGTCAAGGGCCATGCTTGCTGGCTCCGATAGCGGCCTCTGGGACCTCGTCCACAGCTTCGCTCGATGGGATGCGTGCGCGTCCTCGCAAAGGCGCTGAAAGAGTGACGGTCTGGTGGACCACTTGGCCAGTCAGCTCATCGCCTTCAAATAGGCACATTTCGCCTGCTGGGCGCCTTCTCTTGAGAACGGAGGGAAGAGACGACCAGTCATAGGGCTGGGCCAGCAGTGGCGCTTCCTACCTTCTGCTGTCGGCTCTGATTGGCGTGTACGTTGTGAAATTGGCCGTGGAGGTGGCAGAGGCAGGCCAAGCAACCTGCATGAATCCGAGCATGATGTTCGGCCTGTACATATTGTTGCTCGGAGAAGCACTGTAATCAAAGTAGTTGGACTAGTGCTGTGGTAAGTAACCTACCTGGTCAATCCCATCATTTAGAATGTTGGTGACGGTTGTTGGGTTTCACTATTTGGTCAGATGTTGCCACAGGCAATAGTCCTTAGTATGTCCTCACAGCTATATCAGGTGCACTTCTTCCTGGAAGCTTCTGCATGGCTTGTTTGTCTGGTGCTTCCAGATGTGCACTGGTCAAGGCAAGCTTGGCCGCCGGGACGACATTCAAGATGGAACTTGATTGTACAAATACAGAAGTTGCCTCTGACATTGATCAGTTGCCGAATGTGGCAGAGATGCTCATGCCACTTCGTCGTCAGCAGGCCATGATTCTCGTTTGACACAGGACTGCATTCAAATGTCAAGGATGCGAGTCCCCCAGTCAAGACATGGGCAGCTTAGATCCACGAGGTAAGCCCTGACCAATGGTGCTGCCCTCTTTTGAGATTGTTCAGAGCTTTACAAGGTCAATGATGTGCTACATTGGATGACTGTCTGCATTGGTTCTGGAAGCAATACAAGACTTCTGTAAGATTGCAATGGCATGGTCATCGATGTGACGGTGTGCTTGGTACTCCCCTCGAGGTTGAAGGCAATGAAGACAACACTGTAATCTACTCATGACATCCTACATCTCTTTGTATCTGTAATTAGACAATTGGCGAAGATGACATACTATATGAAGCGTCTCTTCTGCTTCAGGATATATGGAAGTACTCTGAAGAGCTCGTCTAAGTCTCAGGGATTCCACTTGTCCAGGCTCTGATTGCTGGATGTTGCTGCCACTCTCCCAGGAAGCTTCGCAATGCAGCAGTTGCTGAAGTGAAGAGTACCATACTAGCGACTTCTTTGCCAAATTCGGTGAATTACATTGCAGGCCGTAGGCTCCCATATAAACGCCCATTCTTCACAGTGCCCCTTCGGCCTCACGAGATTGAACAGGTAAGGGAAATAATTGCAGCACTTTAGTTGTCCAAGCGAATGGTGCTTCCTCAACAAAAGCATGTGGGGCAGGGCAGGCTAAGAAGTCATGTACCTTCATCTTGTACAGGGGTTGTAACGCGCAAATGACTAGCGTGCAATGCAAGTATCGAGGGAGCTTTTCATTACTTTCTCGCGTGAGACTTTACAGGAGCTTGCTCTGATGACTAATCTGAGAAGAAGGCTCTTGTGTGATACTTTCCAGGATCTTGCTCTGATGACTAATCTGAGAAGAAGGCGCAATACCAGAGGTGGCCAGCAATTTGGGACTGCTTCAGCAAAGGACATGTCTGCATGCACCATCGTACTCCTTCGGCTGCGGAACCACCGGTACACACCTCTGCAAGGCCTAATGTTGTTTGATGTATCTGTCTATTTGACCTGTTGCAACTATGTATCCTACTTCATGATTTCCAGTCTGCTTTTGTTGGCGTGTTACCTTTTCACTTGACTAAGCCGAGAATAGATAGAAGCCTGAATATTCTTTGGCATCTCCTTCCCTCTCGGATGTACAGTACATGACCGTGTCCTTTGTGCATTTATTCCTTGCGGAAGTCTTGGTTTATCTATCTGTTCAGACTGGGCAGGCAGTTCAACCACCCTGTTTCCAAGTGCCTCCTGATGCTGTTGACAGCTACAGGAAATTGGTCAAGACGCCCTTGGATCTGAGCAGCATACAGGTTAGCATGCAACTTAAGTCACATGATCCTATTTGTGCAGTCAAATAAACACTGTAGTTGCACCTAGTATGACCTACTATTCATCAAAGAGAGATAGTCATTAACACCAATTGCTCACATTAACCTCCACTGCCCAGGCACGTTTGAGCTGTGGAGAATACACACATCCTGTGATCTTTGCAGACGACGTCCGCTCAGTGTTCCGCAATGCAGCACTGTGCGCCAGAGCAGACAGTGATCTCCAAGTATGAACAAACAGTGCTGCCAAGCACTACCCAAAGTAGCTATTTGTCATTTGATGTGAAATCTGTGTGCTCCCTACTGTCAGCTGATGAGCTTATCGGTTTGGCTTGGCATTACCAACCGCTTAGACAACTACATGTGTAGCTCAGACACACACTGACACAGACTGACACTGACCTCGTACACAGAGGACAGCCATGGAATTGTGGTCAATCTTTGAAGAGGATGTCGCGTTGTATCAAATTGCTGCCGTGGAGCCTGTGGTGGTCCCAGGTTCTTCAGTCATGGGTGTAGATAAAGCAGAAGTTGCCGATGCTGGACACTGCCAGCCTCTGAAGGCTTTGACTGACGTATGCAAATATGAGGAGGAGAAGTCCAAGACCATGAGCCTGCACACTCCAGTCACCCCAGCCCAGATTTTTAAGGCCGTATATCTTCCTGTTGCGGATGGCTTGATTCTTGCAACTGGAAGACCTCGATCTCGGAGCAATCCGAGGAGACGGTGCATGTCACTGAAGCAGGGACAATTTTGCAGGCATTCGGCTTATTCACCTTCACATGGATTGGCAAGTAGTAGCAAGGCCCACACTCCAGAATCACGAGGAGGGGCTTGTACAGACAACAGCAGAAGAAGTCATCCTTCAACCCCCGCAGACACATGTAGGATACACAGTCCGCAGGCAGGATGCGCAAGAGTGAGGGTTCACACTGTCTGCCAGCCACTTCATGGCCCAGTTGGCGATCTGACAGGATCAGTATGTAAAGCAGGTAGCAGCATTGACGACTGTGACTTTGATAGGACTTCTTGTGCCAGGACCACTATCATGTACAGCCACTCCATGAGGGAAGTAGGAGTAAGTAGCAGAGAAATCCCTAAGGCTATTTTTGTACAGACCACATCTCTGCTGGCAGCCCCATCACCTGTGCCTTCGATTGCAGAAAGCCCCATTTTGGGCTGCCCAAGTCAACAACAAGAGCCAGCGGACAGTGCAGAGATAAAGGCAAAACATTCGGCAGGTTGCTGTGGAGCAGGAGGCATGGCTCAAGTGAGAAATGATGGCAGGCCCGATCAAGCAGGGGCACCGAGGGTGGGTGGCAAAAGCAGCATGCGGAGAATGTTCCAGCGTGTCACCTACAACCTGGGATCATCTTGTGAGCCGCTCAAGAATGGGGGCCAGGGGCCCATTCTCCTTAAAGCCCTCAGCAAGGTGCGCAAATTGAGGGCTGAGCACTCTTGCATAACCCTTAGCAACTAGTGATACTGCATCTGCATGATCACTCATGCTTGCATAGGTGGTGGCTGTAGTTGATTTGCGCTTTTGTTGTCCATCAAGTGGCATGACAGAGTGCTGTTTTGTCCTTATAGGCCTTGGACATGGCACCAATGCAGAAGGCGGAACAGCCCTTGAGAGTCTTACAGCTGGCCAGCCTCGCGCTAGCTGGCTGATACTTGTGCTAAGCTTGACATCTGCATGTCACTTCCTAGGTCATGCGACAGGATATTGTCAAAGGTCTTGTTACGTGCCTCATCTGGCCAGGAGAGGCCATGGTGAATACATGTCTACTGTACAGCTCAATTTCAAAAGTCCTTCATGACATCCTTGTTGTGGTGCCTGCCGCACGCTTATTATATTGCTGTTCCTGTCTACCACTGCTATCCATGGTGCTGTGAAATTGCTCCAGAGGCCGTCTCTGGGCTGCGGTGCTACCCTCCCTTCCTAGTATGAGGAACTAGATCAGCCAATGACAGGCTAGTGCATTGCTGTGAAAGCCCACTGCTGTGGTGCTTAATACAAAGGTCCTGCACCTGCATAGACTAGTGGAAGAGAGTGGGGGTTATGAATCTCGCATATCAGCGGAGCTAGCAAAGTACTCGCGGCAGGTAGCCTCAACATAGACAAAGTACGAGTCGGTCCTTGGCAGCAACTTGGCTGCGGCGCGGAGCAGGGCCGAGCATGCCTCCTGCACCTCGTCTTCGGCCTGCAACACGAGGACAGGCCACTGAGTTATAAAGCCCAACCCTTGCCCTAGCTGACAGGACTTGGCCAAATCGAGTTGACGCGATGGCCAAGAGTAGCTGGCAAGGCCAGCAGTTGTGAATGTGAGCGAAGATCTGCTTCACAGGGTCGGTGCTGCTTATTTTCGCACGTGCTTCCTGCCCCCTCTTATCATGTGAATGGCGTGTCATCCAATATTTAGAAGTTGCTTGGGCAGCCTGTGGGGCTACTTGCTGGGACCAGGCATACCTCAAGCGCAGCCAGCAGCGCGTGGCAAGTCTCAAGTGCTTTGCGGGCCCGCAGCGCCTGCACAATTGGCCACGGCATAGGGTGTTGACATGATACATTTGTTTGAGGTAGCTTAAAGAGACGGAGGATTGAATCCTCACATGAGCGTCTACCAGCCAGCCGCACAGGCCTAACCTGTCGTGACAAGGAAAGTAAACTGACCGCAGGCGGCGCTGCCTGGAGGCCTGCCAAGAGCTGCTCCACTGTCATGGTGGCAAGCTCCTCCAATCCAGCAAGGTACTGTACCTCAGCAGGCAAGCACACTCGTATCTCAAGAAGCATGCAGGGGTTGACCAAACAATCTACCTTGCCTTCTAATCCAAAGCATCGCTTGCCTACTGAAAACAGGACTAGGAGGATGGCATGTATGATGCAAAGATGACAAATCCAAGGGACTTCAAGTACAGTGCCTATGTCGCTGCAGCAAATCTGACTTACCTCAGCGTCCTTCCTATCTGCCGCTCGGTACTTTGCCGCGACCATCGCAAGGCAGGAGCACAACACGGAGGTGCTTCCAAGGCCACCGGGAGCCCTGCATATGACCAGCTTCAGTGTTAGTCAACATGAGCACCTTCCAGATTGCCATCCCCTTGTGCTATTCATTTTGACTTCCTCTTCATGAGGAGGTGGAAGCAAGCTCATTGAGCAACTCATGGTATGAAGTTTAGAAATAACTAGTGGAACAAGGAATGAGTATTTCAACCACTGCTGTGTGGAGGGGATATGAAGTGGCAAGGCTGTGCAACATGTTGAGGAGCTAGCCACTATCAGTACCAGGGAAAGGCCTGGATGGCCACAAGCAGCGACTTGGGAAAGTGGTGGGGCTCCAGGTCAGGCGTGTCTGAAATATTTCACCAAAAGACCAGTAATTAGCAGAATGCTTTGATAGGATTGTGTGCTTTGATTGTAAGTAGTGCAGGTTTACAGTTCATGCATATAGTCGCTCTGCAACCTTTCACTAAGCTGACTTGGTGTTTGAGGTGCACATTGAGCAGCTCTTATGGGCACTACTACAAGCAAAGGTGCCATTTGACATGCACCAGGAGATGCCTTGGACAGAGCGCGTTACGCAGACAGTGACTCTGCCATACCTCTGACGAGTACGATGAAGGACATGAGCTTCTTCAGGAAAGAGCTATAGCCCATCTCCATACCTGGGTCTGCGCAAGTACACCACGGTCATGCTCTGGAACTGATTGACTGAGCAACTCAAGTATGTGCATCTGCTGCAAGTCTGAGGGCATCGCATAAGCACATGTCAGCAAAAAGCTTGGATCTTGAAATACCTTACTGCAATTCTCTTCTCTATTGCTCGAATACTAAGAGGTCTACCCGAAAATATATTGTGATAAATTGATAAGCTGATCATTGAGTAGTTGAGTAGCCTAGCAAGGGGGATTGCAATCCTCACCCTCCAAGGCTTCCTGCAGAGATGCGAGGACGACTACTAGAAGAGCTGTGGTGTGCGACTGCAGGCCATTGGCATGCGCCACCTGTGAGTGGGGAAGGTGAATGGCAGATTGACTATCAGAAGGGCCAAATTTCACGGCCTCCACAGGCTGTAACATTGACCAACAAGGTAAGGTGCTCTCAGTCCTCTGCTATCCACTTGATGAAGAAGGGCAAAGTTATCCTAGATACTCATCAAGTGGACCTGGAGTCATCAATTCTGCTTGCATGGCATGTGCTGATGTAGCAATGACCAATCTGAACACTGATCACTGAAAATTGTCCCTCACAACCTAGAGTCCCTCTGCTCATACCTCTGCAGACTGGAGATACAAGTGAAGCCTGGGCAGCAGCAAGTGGATGGAGGGGATGGTGATGTGGCTGAAAGCGATGCAAGCTTTGGCGAAATCTCTCATCTGGTTATCGTGGGCCCCTTTGACCAATATCAACGCCGTCATTGCTAGAGTGTTGGCACCCTGGACAAGTTGTTCCTGAGAGTGGTGAAGATGTCATGCTATGGATATACGTCATGCTTTGCTCGTGTAGTGGGTGCCAGAGCAACTTTGCTAGTCTGAGTCCGAGCATCAGATACTTTTGATTCTCTATCAGGATTCAGAAACAAAAGCTTCTCTCAGGCCATTCGATCGAGATCATAGACTGCTTGCATAACCCCATTCTGGGTTTGAGATTGGACCAACACATACATCAGCGAGGGTGACTGTCAATCATACAAGTACGGAGTCAAATTGGTAGAATGAGGCTCGGCAGTCCACCAGGAAGTCCAGGTGGGAGTCCAGGTCGTTACCATGGTCAACCTGCAAAGAGCACCGCAGTAGTACATGCAATGTCTGTTCAGCTAACAGGTGCAGGGAGCATGGTTATGTGCAAGATGCTCCTGAAAGTCTTCCTTGCAAGCGGTTCAGTACCTAAGGTGACTATAAAACGCATTGGTTTCCAAGGAGCCCGTCACAGCTGCAGGGAGCCTGCTTGCATGGCTGCTCAATTGAAGCTTCACAAGCGAAATACCAAGGCTTTAAGCAGCAGCAAACCTGGTGTATTGAGGAGCAGAGCAGCTGCGCAACCTGCCGGCGCTCATCCTTGCCTTCCATGTGCCCCGTCAGGTTGTGCAGCGAGCGGCCCACCTCCACAGCGAAGAGTACAGACGCTGGATCCCTCAAGCGCCCACCTCTGCGTTGCATTCACGACCTTGAACGCAATTGCTGGTATCACTTTGCATTGCAGGAAAGCAGCCAAGGCATAACTACCAACTACCCTTATCTGGAGCAATCTGACCTTGTTGACCAGAACTAAGTGAGCACACACACATATCAGGAGAATATCATGTATTGACCCAGCCTATCTACCTGAAGTGGTGCTTCAAGCCCAGCAAAATATTTATACACAGTCGATAGATCACAGTATCCACTGAACCAGCACAGGGTTAGCTTGGAGCTACCTTGCCAATGCAGTGAGGAGGTGCTTGTTTGCTGACACCCTCCAGTCGCCCGTAAGGCTGCCCAGAAGGTCTGTGAACCTCGCCTAGGGACACGCATCAATCAGCAGCAATCAGCAGCGTGTGTATGTGCGACATCTTCTTCAACAAGTAAGCTGCCTATCTTACCATAAGGTACTGAATAGTATTGAATGTGATTAAATGTCAGAAGCCCTTGATGCTTATTACGAGGGTACGGTGAAGCCCATGAGACTTGACTCTTGTACATTGAAACCACAGTAGTCATCAACAGGGGTTGGCAGGTGTGCTTTTGGTTTGCTATATGCATGTGTATCTTGCTAAGGTGTGCTTACCAGCGCAAGGATATCATTAAGTCCTGAGCAATGCATGATGAGCTTGAAGCAAATGCTCTCAATGAATGGCTGGCAGTCGTCCTCCACCTTTTGCAGCTGCCTAGTTCTTCCCCACAACTTCTCCAAGAACTCATTGAGCAACGCTTCTCTGGGCTGGCCATGACAACAGGAGCCGTTGCGTAAGCCCGTGGTTAAAAAATACAGAAGGTTGCAAGTGACTACAGTAAAAAAGCCAAGATGTTTGATCGTGAGAAGTCATTGGTGTTGTGCCACAGTTTCTTGCACACATGCTATTGTATTAATAAAACTGAGGCATGCAGCAGTCACGAGCAACTTTGAGAAGGTGTTCAAAGGCCCCGCCTGCTCAGCATTGCATGAGGCCGCACACTCACTTCTATGTGCTGAAGTATGTAGTCCAAGAATATGTCTGCTACAGAGAGGTATGATTGCAGGTCCACTTGTTGCTCCATCATCTGGATTGGATGCAGAACGGACTCAAACACGTTTAACCTGATTACTGGGAAAAAGCTGCAGTTGGGTGGCTGAAGCCATAGCTTAGTGATAAACGTCAGGTGATACTTACTCTGCAAGCCTTGTGAAGGACTGACAGGCGCAGATCATGGCTGGGTGGCTGCTGGCACAATCTCCGGCCCAGCAACTCCAGTATCCTGTGCTGCTCTGCGCGTCAAGTGTGGAGCTGCTGAGACCATCAAGGCTGTCAACGATGACTATCTGGACATTAGCTACAGCTTCAATTTCCTGCTGCAAGAAGCATGCGAGCGGCAATATCAGCCACCTGTTCGCTGGGAAGACGGCATCCTTGCAGAATACAGAGCGACAGCCTCTTAGACAGCCTAACTCAAAAGCCGAAGTTGCCAGGTCGCTATATGTGATGGGTCCTGGTCTGTCTTTGCTCCTGAATGCACCTGAGAAATATAGACATCATCAACTCCCCCGGCCAGGTGAATGAAGTCAATTGCACGGACTGAGATGAAGGTGGCCGGTAGGTGGTTGATTAGTTGACAGGTGATCAACCCGAAGCTAGTGCACTTGGGGGCAACCACCCCTTGCCAACTGTCGGCTGTGGAGCTCGATGTCCTGGATGATACTCCTAGGAGGCCCAGCACACTGTCCATTACTTCCTGAGAAGACATTGGCAAACAGTGTGAGAGTCCGACCTGATGGCCCTCTCCATCTTCACATGTGGATTGGCTGTTGGTGCTTACAATGATGTAAAATCAAGCAAACTCCAAAGAAGCTCAATATCTGCTGTGATGTGTCCATCATCTGTGTGCGAGAAAGACACGGTAAATATAACTAAAGAGCAATGTTTACACACCTCTATAAAAGGGCTACCTGCAACAGGATCGCTAGTTACCACTTTCAAAATATCTACTGACATGCCAACACAATCTGCAGCGATTCATATTGCATGACCTGCAGCTACACATTTACTGTTCGCACCTCGGAGGCGTTATTGAGGAGGCAGTGAAAGAGCCACTCAATGGCCGGCTCAAGTAACTGCAAGTACAGCACTTGGCTCACGCCAGACTTGAATCTCATGCGACTGTCCCCCCTCAGCGCTCTCTGTAGAAGAACGCAAAAGTCCTCCAGCGCGGCAACAATGTGACCTACAATGAATGCATCATTGCACATCACGCTTGTCACCATAGGGTCCATGTAGCTATGTAGCAAGCAGCTATTGATGAAGAGAGGACTTATGAGCTTAATGAGTTCATGCTGCAGTGGTACCTGTTGACAGTCATGCACAGAGCCCAGGCATCCATAGATCTAGCCATATGGACCAGCGACACATGTGGAGCGCACAGGGTGCATGACACATAAGTTGTGGGAATGTTCACCATGCGCAGCGAAGCAAAAGGAGGACGGAATGGAGAGCTGCAGGCCCCCCATGGCTGCGATTAGGCCATGCCAGCTGCCAGCATCGGCGCTCTCTTCTGCGATGCTCGGAGAAACAAGCAATGCCTGTGACGGGGGGCCATTTCGCCCATCATAGGCTCAATCCACACGCTGACCACAAAGTGCTCCCCGGGCACAGCAATGCTCCTTGGCTGGCCATAGTAGGCACTCTAGCAGTCACAATTTGCTTGAAGAAGATTGAGGGGTGGCTCACTGGCAGCCGGCGTCAGGAGCGCCCGCCCTCGGCGGGCGAGGTACAGGCGGGCGTACGCTGAGGCCAGGGGATCAGCTATGCCCCTTAGCATAAGCGTCAGCCGCTGAAAGGCGTGCACTGGCGGGCCGGGCTCCAGAAAATGCATGCACTGCAGCAATGCCATCTCCAGGTACCTGATAGCAGAGCTCAAGGGATAGTTTAACTTTGATACTAACTTTGAGTCTGAAGTCCAGTATATGGGCTAGGGCTTGTAGGGCTTGTCTAAGCTTCACACCAAGCTCCCACCAGCATCAGCGTGCTCTTAGTCGGCGCGTGCATTGATGTGGATCTGGTAGTGAGGCCGACTTCATGCATTACGATCCTCATCACACAAACAAAATTTTAGTGACCAGCAGCGCAGCAGCTTGCTGCTGTGATGTGGGAGAGTTTGTACACGCGCGGCAGCAGTTCACGGATTGATCCGATCTTGTAAAACCAGTTGGCGCACGTATCCTTGGCCTCCTGGCGGATGTCCTCATGCGTGAAGTTGGCTGCTTGGACAAAAGCGCAGGAAGGGCACTTCAAGGTGAGTGCGAGACAGAGGTGCCCGTCGCTTATTCATTGCTGTCCCCTGTCCAGGCCCAGAGGGGAGAGCATGATCAGGTCCACTGTCTCCTTGCATGGCTGCGCTAGTACCATCGAAGGAATGTGGAAATTGAGAATCTTCGTTTGTGAGACCAGGTAAAGTCAGGGCTCAAGAGCTGGGGCTCAGACCTCAGAGCTTGGGAGGTACTGTTCAAAGAGCTGGAAGCTGGAGAAATCTTAGACCTGGAAGATGGGAGACGGGCGTGCCAATGGCATCGTCACGCTGCTCGGCCCGCTGCTTGATACGCGCCCACACGAGGCTGCCCAGCGTGTCTAGGACGTCTGTCACCAGCACGAAGAGTGCCGGATAAAATGGTGGCACCGATGTGTCCCCCAGCAGCTTTGCGACCTGGCAGTCCAATCCACATGAAGCTAGTCATCAGCCTGGACACAAAGGTCAGGCTTAAAGACCCCTTTTGACAAATTCTCAGTGCAATCCTTCCATAAATCTCCTCAACTCCATATCCAATACTAGACTCCTCATAACAGGTGCGCATTCTCGGAAATTGTTAAGAACAGGACTGACCAATTACGGGTGAGCACCCCAAGGACACCCTACTCCTTGGTGGAATGACTGGCTGTTGCAGACCTTGATAGCAAGGCGGAGAGCAGCAACGCGCTCGCTGCGCAACCAAGCGTGAGCAATCTCATCGTTGAGCTCCCGCAGGCGCGCCACATACTCCGCCTGTGACACCATGCGCACCTTGGCAGCGTGCGCCTCTCCATTGAGGTCCTCCAACTCCTCCAGGCGGCTGCGTGCGGGCCCTTCTCAGAAGCAGCGGACGTGGAGGTCAGCATAGGTCCTACAGCTGATCATCAGTCCTGCGACAGTCCCCAAGAATCTCTGTGATGAGCCGTCCTGGGCAGAATGCAACATAGCTGGAGGTAGGACCAGCTGTAGCGATGAACGGCATCGTGGAGGGGAGCCGGGAAGAGGAGGGAGAGAAAACAAGAGGAGCTAAAGGCGAGCTCTGCACCTCCTGGCTGGCGTGAGATGATGTCAAGCGTCTGTTCACCGTGACCACGACAAGCACAACGTAGTGCAGCATCCCAAGGTGCGCAACAGCAGGAGCTCGACAGCCATTTGCGCAAAATTTGTAAGTCACTGGCATCGCATTCTTATGACGTCGTCACTAAGATTGCAGCATTCCAGGTCACTGCTAGCTCGGATTGCTGACCGTGGAGACAGTGATTGTGCCCGACGACACGAAGCGGTGCATGAGCGCGCCCTTCCTGGCGTCCCACTCCGCGGCAGCAGCTGCAGACCGAGCCTCTATGGAGCCACACAGGGGTTCGCCGCCGCCGGCCCTCTGGCCGGCCCCAAGCAACTTCTCCTCGTCGGAGACGGCCCCCATTACCGAGCCGGCCACATGCAGGGGCTCATCACCCTGCAGCGGCGGCTTCCGCAGCGGGTCCTCGAAGGCCTCCGGTTGCTCCGCAGTAACGACGTCGATGTCCACAGAAGATGGCGGCAGTAGGGACTTCCTGGAGAGCTGCCGCATGGGATGAAACGGCGCAGGCAGTCAGCTGCTGCAGCGGTGGCGCTTCCGCCACTCGGCATGCACGACCTGGCAATTGCAGCAGAAGCTTGGCGGCAGCCGGAGCTCTCGCACGTCGCGCAAGACCTAACGAACCCGCCTCTTTGCAGTCCCGTGCAGCCGCTCTGCATAGCACACCCTGCCTGCCGCAGCACCTGGGAGCTGCTGCCGGGCTTGCCGCCGCCGCCGCCGCCGCCGCCGCCGCCGCCGCCGCCGCTATTGGCGGCGGGAGCCAGCCGCAGGGGGTGC
>WELB01000001.1:1710666-1725402 GCA_009602725.1 Spirogloea muscicola | reverse complement strand
GGCAGACAGGGCGCCCTCAATACCCCCGTGTCAGCAGTAGGAAGTCAGATGAGCTGAGGGGAGGAAGAGCAACCCCGCTGCGCAAGCCAGAGGCTGCTGCAAGGGCGCGACCAGCGCGGCGGTGCAAAGCAAGCGCTTGGGAGCGCTGCAGGGACATAGACAGTCGCATACGGTAGCAGGACACCAGGGTGGGTGGGGGGGAGGGAGGACGGCCGTGGACTGCAGGCGGGAGGAGGGGGGGAGAGGAGGGAGGAGCGATTCTGCGGGATCCTCTCCGCCGTCAAGTGCCCGCGAGTGGGCTGGCAGCCAGCGGGGGATGGGCGGCGGCCCCCGCCGCCCGTGTGCCGGTTAGAGAGCTCCCACGACCCGCCAGCTGGCGAGTAGATTGACTATCCCTTTCCGCCCCCTATGGAAGAGGAATTTTTTGGCTGGCTTCTGCCAGCCCCTCTCTTCTATGGGCGAGCTCAATCTATGGAAGAGCCCACTCTCAATTTCATTGCTTGGAAGCTGTTTTCGTTTTATTTTATCGAACGTAACAGTCACTGCTGCCGTCCTCGAGGACGGGAGATGAGTTCGTAGGCGGTACTGTGGAAAGAAAGCGCGGCCAGATTGACTGGTGGCTGGGAAAGGCCAGCCCAAAGAGAGGACAAGGGCTGAAGGAGCCGGAGTGCGAAAAAGTAGGACTAAGACATCAGCCAGGGAACGCTCAGTGGAAAGAAGTGGCGCTCCCGACGTGTGAACGGGCCAGCTTGCGTCAATGACCAAGAAGGAAAGCATTGAACCACAAATGACATCTGCCAAAGCCTCTCTCACAGCCACCGCGTCCTACTTCGGGCTGGCCTCTGCTAGCCGAAGAAAGGGCTCGCCCATTGAGGATAGGGGCTGGACAAGCCAGCCCAAAAAAGAATGAACAAAGAACGAGAAGGGGGCCAGAGGAAGCCAGAGGAAGCGCTAAGAAACCAAAGCAGACAAAGAAAGAAAGCAGCTACAAATCACTCAGCTAGCCCCTCTTCTCCAGACCTTTGTCCACTTTTTGGGCTGGCCTCTCCCAGCCCTTTTCACAGGGGGTGGTGATGAGAGCCGGAAATGAAAATGAGGCCCTTGACGACCCAACCTTCATCAACTTCTGGAGCCGCTCGAGGAAGAGGGCAGCAGCAGTGACAGGAAGGATGGCGGAGGAGGGCCGGAAATGTTGATGACGGCCTTGGCGACCTGTTCTTCGTCCACTTCTGGAGCCACTAGGGGAGTAGGGCAGCAGCAGTGGCAGGAGGGATGGCGGAGGGGGGAAGGAACGATAGCCCGCCATCGTCCGCCGCTTCCATGAAGAGCCGGTGGACTTTCCTCCAGCCGGGTCGCTGGCGCAAATTTACCGTATGCGCCTGGCCGTCTCGCTGCAGCGGTCCATGGCCCGCGCGCTGCACCTGCGTGCCGGCAGAGCCCTCGCTGCTGCCTCTGGCTCTAGTCAGGGGACCCACTTCCAGGAGCCTAGCATCTCTGATTTGCGGCTGCTTAGCAGGGGTTACTGAGTAATTCGTCGCTGCTTTGTTTCATTTTGTGCTTGTTTTCCTAGCGATTTTCCTGGACCCCTTCTCGTACTTTGTCCATTCTTCTTTGGGCTGGCTTGTTCAGCCCCTATCCTCAATGGGCGAGCTCTTTCTCTGAAGGAGGGCCGGAAAAGCCGGTGGGGCCTTGACAACCTGTCCTTCATCCACTTCTGTAGCCGCTCGAGGAGGAGGGCAGCAGGAGTGGCAGGAGGGATAGCGGAGGGGGGAAGGAGGGCCGAAACTGTTGATGACGGCCTTGGCGACCTGTCCTTCGTCCACTTCTGGAGCCACTTCTGGAGTATCGCGACATGCAACCAAATTTATATCGCGATGTGAAATTCTCAGTGTCGCCCTGGTGTACATACCTGCAGCGTTCCCTGGCACGAGCCCTGCATCTTCGTGCTGGTCATGCCCTGACTGCCGCCTCAGGCTGCAGACTCCAGGTATGTTGGCTCATGGGATCGCAACGTACCACCAACTATAAGACACAATGTGGAAGTCTCAGAGTGTCGCCCTGGTGCATATACCCGCAGCATTCCCTGGCACGAGCCTTGCATCTTCGTCCTGCTCATGCCCAGCTTGCGGCTGCTGACCAGGACTGCTGAGCAGGCATCCTCAGTGGTCTCTGTGCCTCCAGTTCCGTTGGACCTCGTTCATTCGTTTGTGGGTACAACAATTTACCAACAGCTCGTCTGAAGTAAGGCGATGGTTGAAAAGGGGCCAGCCCAAAAAGAATCAGTAAGGTTCTGAAAGGGCCGGGAGGCACAAACATACGAAGGCACTCTTCTTGTGGGTTGCCTTTTCACAGCCCTTGCCCCGTTAGCAGAGAAGCTTCGTCCGCTAGATTGGAAAGCCTGCTGGCCAATTAAGGCCTGTCCATACCATTTGGGCTCTCCACAGCCATCTCCTTACTTCACTCAGACCTTGTACGTTCCTTTGGGCTGGCATCTGACAGCCATTAAAGTGAATTGGAAGAGCGGTCACCCTTACTTTCAATGGAGCGCGCTGGGTACAGGCTGGGATAGCGTCAGTGTCAGCGCCTCCCTGCCGGCCGCTTTCAGCATCACGCACATGGGGCAGCCTGCGCATACTCACGTCGGAAGTGGCTCAAGTTGTCAGGGAAATACTCTTCCAGTAGAGGGCAATGGCTGTTATTCCCAGCCCAGGAGATCGAGTGAACGAGGTTCGGAAGTGCCGGGTAAGCGCCAAAGCACACAGTGGATCACAGTGACTCAAGTAACCACTGGGTGCTCAACTTGTTGAGCAGCCCGGGGCATCCTTGTGATTGCGCGCTGGCGGCGATGGGTATCAACCGGCATAGATTATGCCGTCCGGATACGCAATCACGGGTACGACCGGGCGGGGGTGCCAGGTCCAGACCGGCGCGGCCGGAACGGGGAGGCCGGTCGGCGGGCCCGGTCGGAATGCCGGCCATCCGCGCGTTCCGGAAGCCAGGAGCCAACGAGGCCGCCACCTGATTGTGGTGGGCCCAGGACCAGCTGCTCCTCCTTTGTTTGTGCTCACCCGTGGGTACTAATGTCATCTTAGGTACCTTAGATTAGGTCTCCGTATTATGTAGCATTGTTTAGTCTGCACTCGACTCTGCCTGAACAATGTATTGGCTTGAATTGGCCTCCCTTTCAATTCATGCGCCCCGCGCGCCTTCTCCCTTCAGACCTTGTCCATTCATTTGGGCTGGCATCTCCCAGCCACCAGTTAATGTGGCCGCGCTTGCGTCCTCGTGTCGGACGCCACACGGGGCGGCGGCTTGCACTGCTACAGCCACCGTGCTTCTTCCACTTCTAAGAGAGAGAAGGCGCGCGGGGCGCATGAATTGAAAGGGAGGCCAATTCAAGCCAATACATTGTTCAGGCAGAGTCGAGTGCAGACTAAACAATGCTACATAATACGGAGATAAGTGAAAGAAGATTGACGCTTCCAGGAGAAGAAAGTGCTCGCCCATTGAGAATAGAGGAAGCGCGGCCAGATTGACTGGTGGCTGGGAAAGGCCAGCCCAAAAGAATGGACAAAGTCTGAGGGAGCCTGAGTGCGAACGACTAGGACTAAGACATCAGCCAGGGAACGCTCAGTAACCTCTAGACAGGAGATGCAGGTCCGAGAAGCTAGCTGGCGGAAAGACGTCGCCCTGACGGAAGCCGGAGGCCGCCGCCAAAGCTAGGCCTGCGCGCAAGTGAACCGCGAAGGCGAGGGACCGCTGCATCGAGACGGCCAAACGCAGACGTCGCCCTGAGCGAGGGACCCGGCTACGTTGAAGCCGGGCTGCTCGCCCTGCTGCCCGAGGCGGCGGGCCGCTGCACGCCGCGCCAGGCGGTGAGAATAGGGGCTGGACAAGCCAGCCCAAAAAAAGAATGGACAAAGTACGAGAAGGGGGCCAGGGGAAGCGCTAAGAAAAACAAGCACAAATAGAGACAAAGCAGCTACGAATTACTTAGGAACCCCTGCTAAGCAGCCGCAGATCAGAGATGCTAGGCTCCTGGAAGTGGGTCCCCTGGCCAGAGCCAGAGGCAGCAGCTAGGGCTCTGCCGGCACGAAGGCAGCGCGCGGGCCTTAGACCTCTGCAGCGAGACGGCCAGGCGCATACGGTACACTTCGCAGGAGAGAACGGTGGCTAGGAGAGGCCAGCCCAGCCAATAAAGGAGAAAGTGCGCGCGGCCGTAGAAAAACATAGCGTTCCAAATTGACTGGTGTCTGGGAGAAGTAGTGGCTCTCCCAAAGTGTCATCCCTCCAGCTTCTGTTGCTGCCCCACTCATCCCGCAGCTCCAGCAGTGGTCGTTTGACGGGTCGACAAGGCCCCCTTACCTTCGCGCTAATCTTTGTCTGAACAATGTATTGGCTTGAATGGGCCACGCTTTCAATTCTCCAAGGGCGAGCAGATCTCTCGATACTCGGAGCAACTTACCTGGAGTCTATGAGCGAATGGGGCCAGTGGGTTTACGATTGCAGGGTTCAGAAACCACTGGCGAGCCACAGAAGCCGCCGCCGCCGTCGCAGCCGCCGCCGCCGCCGCTGCCATGGCGGCCGCCGGGAAAGCCGCGGGAAAAGGGTCGCCGCCNGGCGGCGGCGGCGCCGAGACTGGCGGCGCCGAAAGCGGCGGCGCCGGTCGTCACCGACGAGCGCTTCCGGCGGCTGCACACGGACCCGCGGTTCCAGCGCCCGCCGCGGGGCAAGACCAAGGTGCGGCGCGGACGCCCGGCTCTTGGACGGACGTAGCCGAGGCAGAGCGGCCGCCATGGCTCGCTCGTTGCCGCGGCCGCGGCCTATCTGCAGTGGAGGAAAAAGGGGGGGCTACTGGCGGCTTTGGCACCGACGCCGTAGATGGCAGCTTCATCTGTGTGGGGGTTCTAGAGCTTAGTAGGCACACGGTGTAAGTTACATTTTCAAAGCCGAATAGCATGTTGTGGGTCCTCATGCTAGGCCATGATTGCGGCTCCCGGGCTTTGGCGGCGTGCCGTGAACCGCAGGTGGCCATCGACGAGCGCTTTGCTGGCATGTTCACGGAGCGCCGCTTCGGCGAGGGCATGGCGGCCACGGATAAGCGCGGCCGTCGTCGCACATCCACCGAGGAGTCTGCTGGGGGCAGCCTGCTGCGGCGGTACTACCAGCTTGAGGACAATGGCAGAGGCCGCCCCACGACGACAGCCCAGAGGGACGACGGCGTGGGTGCGGAGCAGGCCGAGGAGGGAGGGGCGGAGGGAGGGGGAGCAGCGGATGAGGGGGGAGGCAGAAGATGGAGGAGTGCCACCATGCACAAAAAACAGCTGCGCCGGCGGCCTCAGAAGAGCTTGGCCCAGGATGGCGGTGGCACTGAGCTAGCCCGAGCTTCGAGCAATGAGGAGGGTGGCGAGTCCAGTGGCGACAAAGACGCGAGGGACGGGGACAAGGGCGAGGGTGCAGCGGACTCGGAGCTGGCATCCACCTCATCGGATGCGAGCAGCGAGAGCGAGGTCTGGCCCCTCCTGAGGATGCACATGACCTCAGCTAGCTTTGACAGCCACACTTCAGTTTACTGGTGGCCACTTGCTTGGACAAGTTGCCCGCTTGTCGGCCCACTGTATAACAAGCTGAGAGGGCGCAGGCGTTCACTTCATAATTGACATTTCTATATCAAGAGCCTAACTTCCTTGCGCCACTTTGAATGGAGTGCCAAACGAACGCGACTCGCAGAGGCCGACGCTTTTGGTTGTTGATTCTGAACTGCAGGTCGAGGCGAGGGATGTGGATTCTGATGACGAGGAGGTGGAGGCGGAGGAGGGAGGTGAGAAGGTTGCCACGACAGAGGAGGAGACGCGGCGGCTGGCGATCGTCAACCTTGACTGGGACCACGTGCGCGTGCGTAAGCTTCCCATTGGTGAGCGGCTCTCGCCGGCCACCACCAAACCTTTTTGCAGTTGTGCAAACAGTTGCCAAAAGCTTGCAATTGCAGCGAAGTCAACAATGCTTTCCTCTCATAAGTGGACGTTATGGAACCAAAACTTTGGCACTTGCTGGGGGCCCTTGGGATCTCCATGTTGAGAAGCCAAAGCAAATAGCCTTGTCTTGCGCACTGTGCTCTCTGTACAAGTCGGCGAGAAGGATGCCATAGTCAGATGTTGCATTGGAATCAGCACATTTTCAGGGGCTTCCCACTTTGGGGGGCCTTGGTTTACCATCAGCTGGCTCACCTGTTGTTGTGAGCCGTGCAAGCGATTCTTGTACGGGCAGCAGCTCCAGACTAGAGCGCACGCCATGTATGACTCTCTGCTGATGTGTGACGAAGATACTTGCTGTTGTGACCAGGCTGTGGACATCCTGGTAATCCTGCAGTCCTTCCTGCCCCGGGGCGGCAGCATCGCTCGAGTCACCGTCTACCCCTCCGACTTTGGCCTCCAGCAGATGGCGGAGGAGCAGATGCAGGGCCCCCAGGTCTTGCTTGGGGGAGGAGGGAGGCGCAAGGAGGGAGAAGATGGAGCAGCCCAGAATGTGGACGACGGCGAAGTCAGTGAGGAGGCGGAGGAGGAAGAGGAGGAGGAGGTGTGTGAAGATGAGGAGGTAGGGGAGGAGGACGGTGACGACGCTGACTGCGATGAGAGTGAGGAGGAGGAGGGGGAGGGGGGTGAAGAGACAGGGAGCGATGGAGAGGAGGTGAGACCGCAGGGAGGAGATGGGAGGGCGGCAGATGATGGCTGGCAGGGTGCTGCTGGCGAAGCAGACGAGGACAGCCAGGGGGAAGGGGAGACTGACATGGAGCAGCTGCGGGCATACGAGAAATCAAAGCTCAGGTCATTATGCATGAGATTCCTTTGCCACTCCAGCTTGACACCTGGGGGGGGCCTGTAAGAAATCTGGCCCCGTGAGCCTGGTGCTGATTACATCCTGACGATTTTATCGTCATGCATATGCTCAGTGAGGTTCATACTTACAGCTAATTGTAGTGAGATCAGACCAAAGAGTGTCACTGCGACCTCCCAGCTCCCAACAGCAGCAGAGGCGCTGAGGCGCCGAGGTTCCTGACTGGCTGCCAATATTGCTTGGGGCTACTACTTTGGCAGGTACTACTACGCAGTCGTAGAGTGCGACTCGCCAGCCACCGGCGGAGCTCTGTATCGAGCATGCGATGGCATGGAGTTCGAGCGCTCGGCCAATACGCTGGACCTGCGTTTCATTCCAGATGCAATGTCCTTCAAGGCGCGGCAGCTCCGAGATCAAAGCACCGATGTATGATCCTCTCACCATAACAGAGGGCCCACAAGTGTTGGGTCCTCATTGGGTTGGAATCTGCATCTCCAGTCTATTAGGAACACGGGGCCATGAGAGATACCAGATATTGGTGCTCTACCTCAGAGGGACTCGCACCCACTTTGTATATGGCGAGTAATGAAGACGTCACGCGGCTCTTCTTACCCACTCCTGAAGGAGTTTGCCAGGTGCCGCAGGACTACGTCGCCCCAAATTTTCAGACACGCGCGTTACAGCACAGCTCTGTGAAGCTGACATGGGACGAGGATGAGCCATCGCGCGCACGGGCGCTGCGACGCAAGTTTGACGCCGCCCAGGTCGAGGGTTCCCCCTGGACGCTCTGGTTGGTTGTACAATTGCCGAGCAGGCTCAAGAGTGCTTAGAGTGGCTGGACAACTCCGACCTTGAAGGGTACAGAAGGTGCAAGAAGACTGTATGTCTATGTCACTTGAGGTGGATTTAGTAGCATTACGGCTGAATTGTACCTTGTTTGATATCTGCAGTTGAATGATATGGACTTCAAGGACTACCTGGCATCTACGTCAGGCAGCGAGGAGGGGTCAGAGGATGAGGCTTCTAGCGAGCACCAAGTGGAGCAAGAGGAACATAGGAGCTCTGTTGTGGGCAGAACGGATGCAAATGGCAAAGGCAAGCACACTGAGCTGCGTGACAAGTACCGGGCGCTGCTACTAGGAAGGGACAGCACAGGAGGCCAGTGCGTGGAGCACAATGGTGACGCTGAGGCCGTTAAGAATGAGGACGACAGCGGCGAGGAAGAAAACGAGGAGGAAGGAGAGGAGCTCGAGATCACCTTCAACGCGGGGCTGGGCGAGCTGGTTGAGAAGATGGAGGTGCGGCGACAAGAGAAGAGGGACGAAGATGTCGAGTCGGTGTGGGATGCGTACCAGCGCAAGCGGCGGGAGAAGCGGCGGGCGAAGAAGAGGGAGGCTGCGGCAGCAGCTGGAGGAGGAGGAGCTGGAGGAGGGGAGGTCCATGACGGCGATGACGCAGACATGTACGCGCCTGCAGACGAGGGCGATGACCCCTTCTTTACTCGCGGCGACGGGGACGACGACCTATTCGACGACCCATTTTTTGCAGACACGGCCGAGGAGGGAGGTGGTGCAAGCTCGAGCAGGCAGCGAGGCATCCTAGACAGGAGGAGAGGTGATGTGAAAGTGGGCTCGACAGGCGGGGCAAACGTAGCGTCGCAGGCGGCAGCGGCGGCAGAGGCAGCGGCAGAGGAGCGGGCAAGGCGGAGGGAGGAAAGGGAGCGGGAGCGAGCAGCTGCAGCACAGGAGCAGGCGGAGCTCGAACTCCTAGTCATGGATGCTGAGGCGCCAGCAACCCAAGAGGGCGGCAGCGCCAAGGGGTACAACCTCAAGAGTAGGGGCCGGAAGGAGAAGGCCGCGGTGCAGAAGGCGAAGAAGAAGGGCAAGGCCAGCAGTAGCCGTGACAACGAGGAGGCCGGCGACGGGGATGGCCATGGAGGAGGAGCTGCGGAGGTGGCAGTGGACCACCGTGACGCGCGCTTTGCGCAGCTGTACAGCTCGCCACTCTTCGCGATCGACCCAACAGACCCCCAGTTCCGCAAGTAGGCTGACGTTTCCTCCTGGCAGTGCATCAAGCAATTCAAATATTCTCTGAAAGCCAATTTAGCAGGCATCGCAGTACGTCTTTTGCCACTGTTGATGTAATCTTGCTGACAACTGACAAGCATCTTCTGCTTCTTGGGTCCTGGCGGCAGGTCAAGTGGCCAGCTTGACATCCTCGCTGAGAAGCAGCGCCGAAGGGCGGCAGAATCGCGGACCCAAAGTGGAGCTGAGCCGAACGGGCAGCCGCAAGCTGGTGGGTTGGAGAGCAAGCCTGCGCTGGATTCCAAGCAAAAGTGGAAGGTGGAGCTCACGTTGCTCGTCAGGTCGTTGAAGCGCAAGGTTGAAGACTTGTTTGACACTCGCGACTCTAGGAATGGTCAGAAAACGAGGTCTAGGTAATAGGGGGCAGTCTGACTGGTGAGCATGCAGTTGCTCAGTCTGCCTTAAAGTCAAATAGCTGAAACGAAGCATGTGAGCATGGTTGTGCTGCAAATATAGGGCTTAGCTTCGTTGCTTAGGATCATGTCTTCGTCATTTCAAATTCGTCAATTCAAAGTGCTGCTTCTGGGCATGCATTGTACACTTGCCGTATAGATTAGCTAGCCAGTAGAAAGCTTGCAAGCATAGGAAGTGCCGGAAAGTTAGGGTTTAACTGGGTTGTTTATCACGTACTTTTAGATCTTCTCATGCAA
Organism: Spirogloea muscicola; assembly: GCA_009602725.1. NCBI lineage: Eukaryota > Viridiplantae > Streptophyta > Zygnematophyceae > Spirogloeales > Spirogloeaceae > Spirogloea > Spirogloea muscicola. Next base: position 1,715,834 of record WELB01000001.1, on the reverse strand, counting down.
AATGGTGCTCAGCGACGTTTAATGCTCGAAATTGTTTGACTATAATATTCTTACACAGTATCATTGATTAAACTTTCTTTAAGTTATCGATGATCTATTGTGCACAAGCACACACTTTGGCCTAGGCACAAATCTGGCTGCGTTTATTGCGTATACAACCCAGAGGCAATAAATTCGTTACACATTCAAAACACTTAAAAGTTCTATGACTTACTTAAGTTTGGTGGACTGGAAAACTTCCCTGTATCTTGCCGGACCACGAAAAGCCGAAACCTGGGCCGGGTCTAGGAGCGACCCGGGTTTGAACCGGGGACCCGTCGATTCCTACCGAGCGCCGCTAGCGTCTGCAGTCGACTGCTCTACCACTGAGCTATCGCTCCGGTGACGTACCAACTCCCTGTTGCCTAAGCGCCCTATATACAATGTCCCCTATGGACACGCGGCGCGCTGCNGCGGCGGCGGCGGCGACAACGGCGGCGGCTGCAACGGCGGCGGCGGCGGCGGTGGCTGCTACAAGAGCGGTTGGCTGCCGCTATCGGCCAGAGCCGGCCCCGGCGTTGCCGCTGCGCAGGAGCCTCGGCGCCGCGGGGCTCCCACCCGCTGCCCCGGCCATGGCCGCTGCGGGAAGACGTTGCAGGGCTGTCCAGGCAGCCAGCGCCGCCGGGTGGGCCGCGCCTTGAGACGGCAAAATGTGGCGGCGACGACGGCGAGCCGCCCGAGGCGCTGTGCTTGTGGGGTTGTCTCGAGCCAGCTGCCTCCTTGGAGGCTGGCAGGAGACGTGAGCTCTTCTGTGAACGAGCTAGGGTCCATTGGGCGCCGGAAGGACAGGAAGGCTCGCCCATCTGAGTGTAGGAGCTGGAGAAAACCAGCACCAAAACACATGAACAAAGGACGAGAAGGGGCCAGGAGGAAAACAAGCACAAGAAGAGAGAAGGCGCGCGGGGCGCTAGAAGAAACTAAGCAGCTACGAGGCACTCAGTAACCCCTGCTCAGCAGCCTCAGGTAAGAGATACTGGGTTCCTGGAAGCGGTCCCCTGGCCAGAGCCAGAAAGGAAAGTGGCTCTTCCAAAGGGAGCAAGGGCTGTGAACAGCCAGCCCCAGAAAGGGTCTCTGACAAGCGTACAGCCAGCCCTTGACGTGTACAGCAGAGTCATGGCTACTTGTCGGCTGCACAGCCAGAGGTCCCCAGAAGGCGTGGCATCACACCAAGCGGATAACCGATGCTGAGTGAGTGGGAGTTTTGTTGCTTGCTGCAGCGATTCAGAAAAATCGCAATCTCCATACAGTAGGCGCATGTCAATGAAGGGCTGCTTCAGAAGTTGCAGCCTCGTCATGATGCCAATGCAGAGCCCCACGGATTTCAAAAGTCGAGCCTAGTAAGCGCAAGTCGAAGCACAGGCCTTGAAGTCATGATTGCCGAAAACAGGTGAAGAAAGCTGACATTGTGGCACTGCAGGTGCTCAACCTGCATGTAGCTAAGCATAAGCAATGCGGAGGTTGCATGCTGGCAGACAGCTTAAGAAGCGGAGGTCTTGAGCCTCTTGGCCTTGTCGTGGGAAAGGATTGGCGCGCTACCACTCGGCAGGGGCAGCTTGGCGCCCCACTCACCCTCAGCCTGAGTCACGTGCGAGGCCGGCCGCATGCGGAAGTCCGCAGCCATGCCTGCTGGCCCACTGTGAGCCCGCTCGTCCGCAGCAGCCCCCAGTGCTTGCTGCTGCTGCAGCTGCTGCTGGGCGCCGCTGTCGCTGAGCTTACCAGCCAAAGCAGCCACCATCGCAGCGGCCGAGTTGACGTGGTGGACGCCCCTGCTGTTACTGCCACTGCCACGCTGCTGATGCAGGTGCATATTCAGCTGGTGGCTCAGCCCTGCGAGCTGTGCCGCAGCCGCCTGCACAAGTTCATGTGCTGAGGCTGTGCCACCAACGCCAATGCCAACGCCGCTACCGCCGCTGCCACCAGAGCCGCCTGCCTGGTTCAGGACAGGCGCAGCGGTGGACACGGCGGCAGTGGCGCTCCCCCAGGAGCGCCTGGCGTCGCCACCTGGGCCTGGAGGGTGATGAGGTGGGCGTGCGTCTCCCTCGGCCAAGGGCGGCGGCACCGTTGTGACGGCGTGAGCAGTGGTGGCGTCCGCCCGACCGTTCTCGATGGCACAGCCATGGCTGCCCTTGGCCAGGCCAGCAGCCAGCGCAGTCTGCTGCCGCTGCCATGGAGCCGGGAGGGCGGCGGAGGCTACGCCGCCACCCTGTGGCGCGGGCCAGGTGAAAGTTGCTGCTGCAGAGCCCTTCTTTGCCTCGTCAACCCTGGCCTCACCCCTGCAGGCAAGTCTCGTGGTGGAGGTCAGCAGCCACATCTCCATGCTCCGAGCATGCTTGGCCAAGGATGGGTGGCGGCCCCTGTAGCCGGCTATGCCAGTGACCCATGAGCGGTGGTGGCATGCTCAAAGGCAAGCTGGGACAGCCAGGGTTGCTAGAAGTGGAAAGTAATGAGAACATCGTCCACAACAAGGGCGCCGCCAGGCGCGAGATCGCTCTTCACTAGATACAGAATGTGATGATAAGTTAAGACGAGACTCCAAGGACAGTCAAGTGTCTCTCAGGCCTGTGATGGCCTGAGAGATTGCATAAGGGGCTAAACTCACTTGCTCGCTGCCGGGAAGAGAGGCGCCTGCTGCCGGTTCCATTTCGACGGCCTGCGCCAAGCCAAAAAGGTATGTTGTCATCGAGCGGCTCTTCACAATTCCCGATTGATGAGTACACGCTTAAGTCAGGCAACCATGATGTATTTCAGGCAGCGCTGCTTACCTAAACATGTGGCCGCAGTGAGAGCAATCTGCGGCAGCAGCTGCAGAAAGCCAAAGAAACGACTGAGCATGAGGGTTATAACGTGGTGAGATAGGAGGCCAGGAACCACAGCCCCATTAAGTTGGACGAAGCAAGAAGAGGCTGTGCCGACAATGATGCCAGTCTGTTCTTGTTGAAGATTGTTGCAATCAACAATACTCAGCAGGCACATCTCAGTCTCCCTAAGCATTGCAAATCGATTTCGATACGACGATGAGATACCTGCAATCATGGCCTGGCAGATGGGGCATCGCCGCTTCCCACGCTGGCTGGGCGACTTGCCCACTGCCCGCTCAGCTGCCGCGCCCCCCCCGCCTGTTGCTGCTGCTGCTGACGCCACCGCTGGGGGCTCCCTGATAGTGGGAGTCTCGGCTGCCTCAAGGCCTGCCGGCCCGCCGCGTTGCTGCTGCTGCAGCAGCCGGTCTTCTCCAGGAAATGCCTGCAGCAGCAAAGAGGAGCTCGATGAGGGTCGTCTGGCAACCATGGCTGGCCAACAGCTGTGGCCCAATGCTGCTGCCAGACCTGACATATGGGGCACTGCCTCGTCTACTGACTGGTAATACTGCTTTGCCAATAGGAACATGAGACATGTGATACAGACTGGACTATCAAGATTGTATCAAGACCCTTCAATAGAAAGACTGCTTGACTTCAGACCATGGTTGCGGCCATGTGCCGCCAACTTGACATCTGGTCAAAGGTAGTACCGCTCTCACCATCACTTTCGTATGACCGCCATCTCTACCAAGCGGCGGCACAATGGGCAATGGCTCTCCCGGAGTGCTGCTGGGCTCCCGCTGCACCAAGCCATCGGACCAGCGCCCCAACGGCCTGGCGGTGTCCACGTCGTATCCGCAGCTGCTGGCCGCCTCTGCGGCACCCGTGGGCATGCCAAGCTGCAGCTGGAGGCTCGCATCCCATGCCTGGATCTGGAGGTCCTCCCGCAGAAAATGCAGGCCCCTGCTGGAGCCCACATCGCCACCGCCTCCGCCGCAGCTGCCACTGGCAGGTCTGCCACCGCCACGCCCTTTGTTGTCCACGACTGCTGCCAGCTGCAGCGCCAGCGGCCGCTGCTGATGGGCAGAGGCATCGAGCGGCGCGCCCCAGCCTGGGGTGGCGGCGCTGTCGCCAGCGCCGCCTTGGTGCAGCCACACGGAGGCAGCAGCATTAGAGGCGGCGGCGGCAGTGGCGCAAGAGATGGCCTCGTCCTTGACTTCCATCTTGACACAGGGGACGCCGGCCTCGTCGCCGCCTGCGGCGACGGGCTCCCGCCGAGCCAGGTACAGGCCCAGAGAGTCCGCATCGCCCAGCACCGCTGCCTTCAGGGAGGCTCTGTGCCCCAAGCTGGGGGCCTCAGTAACCGCCGAGTGCAGTGACGCTGTCGCCCGCTGTGGTGTTGCCGCCGCCGTCGCTGCCGCCGCCGCCGTCGACGCCGTCTGAGGTGCTCCAAGCTGCTCACAAACGTGAACAATGCCTCCGGGTGGTCAGAGTTGCCGCCACAGCTCCGGCACCAAGGAGACCGACCATCCATACGCGCAACTGAATACACCAAGAATATTAATTTGCAATCAGGCACGTACTAGACACGATTGCTTTTGCCAGATAAGGACCTGCTTCTGGAGGAAGGCCAGGCTGCTGTGATGGAGGTCCAGCATGCGCGTGCGCCAGAGACCGCCGGTAGAGGCAGCGGCGGCGTCGCCCCTGGCTGGCAGCCCCTGCTCCGCCGACTTGCACTGCGCCCTCACAAGACCCTCCCCGAATCGTCAGCTCCAAGGCCGGACATAATGGGGGATTGGCATGTTACTAGCTGCAAACGAGGGTACTCAGCGCCGACCTCCTCGATTGCAGTGAACATGGCCAGGATGGCGTCCTGCATCACGGCGTCCCGCCGCTCAAGGTCCACTGCAGGGCATGACCACCAAGTTTCTATCTTAAGCATCAGCTGCCGCCCACGTTGCAGCTAAACCACAATTGCAGATGACTGGCAATGGGAGAATGCGGCTGCTGATAGTATGAGAGCGGCTGTGAAGGCCAGCCAGGTGCATACAGAGGGTGTTTATGACTATGTCAGCGGCTCCATTGGCGGAGCCACAGGCTAGGCAGACAATGGACGGCCTCGCTCAGGGCGGAGCACGGACCGAGCCGCTGCTGGGCGGCGTCCTGGCCCGCGGCGACGTGCCGGGCGTACACGGCCATCTGGGCGAGCGCTGCGTCGCGCTCCGCGCCGCCTCGCTCCGCGGCAGCCAGCAAAAAAAAAAAAAAAAAAAAAAAAAAAAAAAAAAAAAAAAAAAAAAAAAAAAAAAAAAAAAAAAAAAAAAAAAAAAAAAA
>WELB01000001.1:1698325-1708760 GCA_009602725.1 Spirogloea muscicola | reverse complement strand
GTCTTTCCGCCGGCTAGCTACTCAGACTTGCATCTCCTGACTAGAGGTTACTGAGCATTCCCTGGCTGATGTCTTAGTCCTACTCCTTCGTACTCCGGCTCCTTCAAACATTGTCCATTCCTTTGGGCTAGCCTTTCCCAGCCACCAGTCAATCTGGCCGCGCTTTCTTTCCGCCGGCTAGCTACTCAGACTTGCATCTCCTGACTAGAGGTTACTGAGCGTTCCCTGGCTGATGTCTAAGTCCTACTCCTTCGCACTCCGGCTCCTTCAGACCTTGTCCATTCCTTTGGGCTGGCCTTTCCCAGCCACCAGTCAATCTGGCCGCGCTTTCTTTCCGCCGGCTAGCTACTCAGACTTGCATCTCCTGACTAGAGGTTACTGAGCCTTCCCTGGCTGATGTCTAAGTCCTACTCCTTCGCACTCCGGCTCCTTCAGACCTTGTCCATTCCTTTGGGCTGGCCTTTCCCAGCCACCAGTCAATCTGGCCGCGCTTTCTTCTTGTGGAACTGCTAGAGGAGGGCGAGGAAGCAGCAATGGCAGGGGGGATGGCGGAGGGGGGAGGAGGGCCGGTGGTGCCGCGGCCGCCAAGAGTTGGGTGGCTGAAGGGACAAAACCTCGCTCGTACTCAGGCCGTCGCCTGCCCGTGAAGACAGGAGGCGCTTGGTAGGGGAGGACGAGCTCGGCTCCCGCCGGGGTAGAGGAGGCCGGGGTGCCCGAGACCGCCGCCGCGGGGCTTGAAGCGTCGGGAGGAGCAGCTGCCGCTGGCGCAGGCACGGGGAACTGCTGCCCAGCCAAGGGTGACGGGGGGAACTCGGCAGCGGCGAGGCACCCGGAGGGGGGGGGCAGGGTCTGGCGCGGCCCTGAGCGTGGCGCCCGAAGAAGCCCCGGGGCCTGGCGCGGCCATGAGCTCGTCGGCGCCAGCTCGACAGCCGGCGGCAGCGGGGGGCAAAAGGGCTGCCGCCGCCGCGGCGGCGCGGTGGGCAAGCGCGGGCGCCCCAATGGTCGGGCTGGAGAAGGGTTCAAGTTGAGAGAAGACGACGCTTGGATAAGAAGCAGTGTGATCAGCCTGTAAGGTCAGCCCTCGAAGCATGGTAGCCTTGAAGTATCTCGGCAGAAGAAGTGGCAGAAGCGACCCACTGGCTGCAAACCTGGCCACCACACCTGAACCTCTGCATTCGCCTGGGCTCGCCAGTCACTGGTACTGCCCCCAGGAGCAGCCTCTTCTGCTCCACTGTCCCCGTAGTCAACTAATGATGGTCTTGCTGACTTCCACAGCCGCACTGTAAAGTCAGTAGCCGCTTCTCTGGACCAAGCGCAGGCAGGAGTAAACTGCTGCCCTCACGACAGCGAAGCTCTAGTAATCAAAGTACTTCCAGTTTCTCGAACCCACACCCCAAGCACGCAGCTGCTGGCCCTGCATTATGTTTGCCACTCCTCTGCGCCATCGCCCCTGCACCCCCTCGACATCGTAACAAACCAGGTCCAGGTCGACATTGACACTCTCAACCTTGACAAACAATTTGCAGGCGGTTGCAGTTCTCATGCGAGGGATGTGCCACCTCGTACACCAGCAGCAGCTACCATGCCAGATGGACTTGTGGTAAAGAGCGTACATCAAAAAATCAATGGACAAATGAGAAGTTTTTGGAGGAGCTTATTGTGCTAGACACCTTGTGGCGCCTGCGGCGCAACCAAATCAGGGTGGCACATTGTGCTCCCAGGTTGCATGCTCGCCTAAGAAATCAATGTAAAAGCAGCTGCGTGGCCAATACTGGGTCGCCTTGTCAGGCAGTTGTGCGTGGGCGAACGCACTGCCATCATCAAGCGACTGAGCGCACGCCCGGCATGACGCATCACATCGAATTCACACGGCCTCGACCTCATCACCAGCAGAGGGCCACTTTGCACTTGCCGCCGTGCTCCAGGCGAGCCTCACAGGCTAGGTAGTCCAGCCAGTTATCGGGCCCACCCTCGGCAACTAGTGGGTGCTGGCCTGCTACGCCCTCATGTTCGTGCTGTCGAAACCTCCTGCTGATGAAGCTGAAACACACAACGAGGTCCGAGCTCGAGAATTTTAGTTCACTGCCTAGATGAGATCAAAAGGAAGTATATGAACCAAACCGATCCACAGCACCCCTACTTGCAGAACCGCGGGTATGGGCAAGCAGCATGAGCATGGGCTGCAGCTCAGCAGCCCACTGCAATGCTGCACTGCCAGAACACGCCAGGCGCCACCTCCTATGCTACAGACATTGTACACTTGACACTTGAACACGAAGAGTGGCATGAGTTGCAAGACAGAGGGCATGCATCACCTGTTCTTGCATGCGAGCCCAGCCATGCGGTCATCCTGCATGAGTTCTGTCACGACGGCATCGTCGGCCTCCTTCTGTGTGAGCTCCCGCCCCTCTGCAGCTGCCGCCTCCACCACTTCCGCCCGAACAGCATGAGCTGCCCTCTTCCCGGCCCTTGCTCGCCACACCGCCAGACTCCATGTTGATTGGCCGCTGCCCAGGAAGACGTCAGCCCTCGCCGCAAGCTCCTGCTCAATTAGCGACGTCACATGGTTCCCTGGCTGCCACGACGAAAGTGCCACTGCGAGCTCAGAACGCGCAATGCTTGCGACCAATTGTCAGATCACCAAAGTACACTGACAACTGGGCAAACGTCCCTCATTGCCTTCAAATCTGCCGCTGTACCTCAGAGCCACAGAGACGACAATGTGACAAGCAAGTCGACACGTGCAACGGAGCCAAAGTGCACAAGAGCAGGATTCAGAGGTGAAGTTGTCAACCTTGTAGTCCTTCTTGTCGAGTCCCAGCATCGCCCCAATTGTGGACAGGTTGGGAGTTGTGTTATCCGGGAATGATGCAAGCATGTCGCAGTTCCATAAGCCTGCCACTTTAAGGCCTGTAGCGCGCAGGTCAAGGACCACCTGGCAACATATACAAAGCAGCAGATACCACTTGGCTGATTGATCCTCTGCGCACCTTCAAGATCTTCAAGTACCCCGCTGCTCTTACATCAACACATATGCAAGCATCAAAAGCACACATTACTATCACAATCCATCATACATGTGGACAATCGCACCTGCTGCAATCATCTCAATTACTGCTCTGCCTGGCACTGTGCACGCTCTACACATGAAAAAGGGCGAGGCAAGGTGGGACGCAGAACTGAGTGTAGCGAGGAGGCGGCAGCCCTCGTCACCACGGAGCCAGCCATCGGTGGCAATGTAGATGCTGCGCAGGCCGTGCTTGGCAGCCTTGTCGATGATAGCGTTTGTAAGGTCATCCCTTGCCACTTGCACGCCTGTGTGATGGGAGCCTGCAAGAGGTGGCGGAATGTAGCCATGCACTGATCAAGACTTAAGCTAGAGGCAGGCAGCCAACAGTGGCGTCCCTGAAGCATCAAGAAAGCATCTCATTCCTGTATTCAACTCTAGGTTCGACCAAAAGGCAGCAGCCGATGGCAGTGAAGCGGCGGTAACCTTTTGGGCAGCCGCCATGCGAGTGCAGATCTGTCCACTCATGGGCCTTGGGCAGGAACACAGGGTCATCCACATTGGCACCATTGTCACATCGGATGAAGCAGAGGCCCAGGGTCAGCCCAACGCACATTGTCTCCTCGAATCGCCAGTGCACTGCGACAACAAGCACCAGTCATTGACCGCCAGTCTCAAACTACCTACAATCTGAATGTCAGCCAGCCTGCAACTACCTAGGTGTTGTTAAAGGTCAAGGCAGAGCTGCAACCAGTACCCTCACACTGCTCAGTGGTGAACTCTGACAAAATCTTGGGACTACAGAGAGACTCACCACTAGCGTCCACACCCTCACAGCAATTGAAAAGAGAAGCATGACAATTAGTGATGATCTCAGTCATCTGCAATGAATGTAGAATGGAGATAGATCCCCTTCTATGCTGTCAAGGAGACGCATGCGGCTTACCAGCCATGAGCCTGGTCTCTGTGCCCAGCGCCCGGGCCTGCAGCTGCGAGGCGGCCCGCGAGATTGGCCGCGAGGCCTGCAGGAAGGGTGAGATGGCGAGGTACGGCCCGCGCCACCGCAGGCCGGGGAAGAGCCCCCCAACGGCAGCGCAACCCTCCTGGCGGTCGCCGAGTGCCGCGACTATGTCGGCTGGCGATGACCATTCTAGGAATTGCCAATTCATCTGGAGCTGCAACGCCGCAGGAGGAGAAGACTCAGGAGCTTGCCGTGACAAGCAACGTCCTGGGAGAGAGCCTGCCAGAGCTGCACACGAGATCCCCAGGTCCGGCCCTCGGATCGACCGTGGCGGTGCGTGTATGGCTGGCGCCGGGGTCCTCAAAGTCGCGAAAGATGAGGTGACCCTCTTCACGCAGCGCCCAGTAGGCTTCCAGTCGGCGGTTGCACTTGGCGGCACATGTTTGGTGGCTTGCGATGCGGACAAAGCGCTGCAGGTCTTGGAGGTTGTGTCGCTCCCCGATCTCAAAGCCGTAGTGTCCATTCCAATCATGCGAGGTGCCTGCTATACAGAAGTTGATTGGTACCGGCGCGAGAAGGGCGAGGCTGCGCTGGTGCAGACACTAGCACGGCCTCTCAACCCCAGCATCTTTAGTGGAGCTCGACGATACACAGAAAGGGGGGAGCACACATGACCTGCTCGGCAGACCACATTACTGCAAAATATAGATATGATAATTTGCGAGCTTAGTGCGGCCATTGATTGAGACAGCAAAAGGCTGAAGGAGACAGGATGTGCCGAGGCAATATCGACAAGCCAGGCACTGACCGAGCTAAGCCTAGCAGTGGCAGGAAGGTGATGGCTGCTGGGCGCCCACCAAAGTGCTTGTTGGGGCCGGAGAAGAAGGGCGAGAGGCAGAGCGTGCGGTTGAGGACGCGGGCCATGACGGCGGCCGACACGAACTCCACCTCCTGGTTGCCCGACCCCACGTGCGGCGTCAGGATCGGCACCAGGAACTGCTGGCCGCCCGCCGCCGCCGCCGCCGCCGCTGTGGCCACGTCCTCCGTGCGGTCTCCTCCAACGCCGTCTGTAACACCATCATCGCCGGCCCGAGCGTCGCCTTCTGTGGCCGCGGCCTGCAAACGGTGCGCGTCATAATCTGAACATTGTGGGGTCGAATCCTATCCCCACAGCTTGCAGCGGTCTGAGTCGGCCAAGGCGGCCTTCAATCCAGGGCCTGCTGCTGACAGCAGTCAGTGGGCCCCTTGGCAACGGCTTGGTGCGAAGTAAGGCGAGTTTGCTGGCCAGAAGGTGGTAAGGCGGACGAGCGCCTCGCTCATGGCAGCGGTTCGAGTGGGCGTCGAGACAGAAATGCGCAGCGTTAGGTGGAGGTGACAAATGGAGCCTCACGTCTCCGCCGCCGGCGCTGCCACCCCCGTCGCCGCCGCCTCCGTCGCCGCCACCGCCGCCGCCGCCACCGCCGCCGCCGCCGCCAGCCATGCCTCCCCTCGACGACATCTGCGGCCTCCCTCCATACCTGCTGTTCCCGTCCTCCTGCGACAGGATGATGCCTGTNGGCGGCGGCGGCGCCGCCGCCGCCGCCGCGGGCCGCGGGCGGCGAGGCCCGGCCAGCTCTCCTGGGTGCCTCCGCGGTCGAAATTGGTACGAAGTCCGACGGGGTGCCCGCGCGGCTCCAAACCAGCCCGCCGTCGCTTTGTCCGCATCTCCCTACATCATCCTCCTCGTAGCCCCATCTCCTGCTCTAGCTTTTGCTTGGACGTGTGCTTGAGTGGTGTGTGAGCCCTTCGGTCCGTTCCTTGGGGCTGGCCTTTCCCAGCCACCAGTCAATCTGGCCGCGGTTTCTCCTCTTCCTCCTGTAGCATTGTTTAGTCTGCACTCGACTCTGCCTGAACAATGTATTGGCTTGAATTGGCCTCCCTTTCAATTCATGCGCCCCGCGCGCCTTCTCTCTTCCGGTCACCACAGGCGTGGTTGAGCGCTCCAATCGGGGTGCTCTCTGCCTCGAAGGCTGGACATGCAGCTGCGAACGCCGCTCGTGGCAGAGCTGCCAAGTACGCGGACCACCCGGAAGGGGAGCTCGTCCCACTGGCCGCTTTCGGATTATCGTGGCTTGACCTGTTGTGCCCGGCTTGCGCTCCGCGCTGTGTCCCGCAGGCGGGGCGATCAGGCCGACTTCAAGGCCGCTGGCCCATTAGCGCAGGTGTTTCGCATGCGCCTGTGCATATCACTCCAGCGGTCCATGGCCGACGCCTTGCATTTATGTGCTGCCGTGCTCTAGCAGCCTCTGGCTTTCGTCAGGAGGACTGCTTTCCGGCTGCTTGTCTTTATGTCTGTACTTGGCTTTGGCAACCACATCAACTTCATTCAAGCATAATCACATTTCTGCCGATCATGTACCACGTCCTAAGATGAGCATCCGAAGGTGCCATCTTTCATATACTTCAACCAGCAGTAGTGGGGTACGACAATGAATTGCATACGATAGAGGACAGTCACACCAATAGGGACCAAATTTGATTGAATTTCATTCTGCACTGTAAATTCACCTGTGTTTATCAAGTCAAAAAGCGGAAGCGTAGTCACCGAACGAGTCCTTGTTATGAGTATCAGTAGTAACAAGTGGTTAAAATGACCGTGTGCGTCAGAAACCAGATGCCCTACAACCTCACATTCAGCAGTCCAAAGTAATGCAAGAAGTCAATATCAGGTAGAATCGCCTAACAATTTCGGTCCTCATGACTCGCTCATACTCATCAAATGAGAGGGCGAATATACCATCATGTGATGCTCTCACCATGCAGCACGGACACACTTCAAGAGCTTAGTAAAGCCCAAAAACGACTGCTGCCTACACTGAGAGAGGTACACCTACCAGATATATCACTTTATTACAGGCCAAACGAAGGTTCTGCCTACACATTACATGCTCAGCCACCTGACATCGAGCCACCTGAAGTGACAGTATGTCATAAGTGTTCATATGTAGAAATGCGATCGAAAAGACTCCAAGAATTATGTCGTAGTAGGTCCTGTGCTGTCACAGCCTGGACCACCGAATCTGCTCTACAGGAAGGTAGATTGGCCTGAGGGCATTGCAACTTGCAATGCGATGGAAACCCAGGCAATGGGCAAGCTAATGCATGCTGCTACTTGATCTTATGATCAAGGTGCCAAAGAATACAAAAGAAGTTTCTAAGACTCTCACTTATTTGCTCTTTCCATGGGAGGTACCACATTACACCACACTTGACATTTACAAGTATATATTATACTCACCACTCACAGAATCTTAGTCTCGTGTAAGAGGTCAAGCGTACTTGAAGCTTGCTGTCACCAGCAGAGCCCAACCTTACAGGTTCCACCCTTGTTCAGGCGAGCCTCACATGCCAGGAAGTCGAGCCATTTGTCGGGGCCCTGCTCCTCAGCAATGCTGTGCTGGCTCAGCGAGGTGGAAGAGTGGTGGTCGCGCGCCCACTTGCGCCCCACACGGCTGCCAGCAGCACAGCAGCCAAATCCATGTGCAACTACTGGCTAAGATCAGTCTGTCAGTGTACGCATACCTGTTCAAGCCTCAGCAAAAGTGCGAGAGAGTTTGATGGTTCTTAGACTCGCTCACCTGTTCTTGCAGACAAGGCCGGCCATGCGGTCGTCGTCGAGGAGGTGCGCAATTGCCATCGCATCCATCTCGGTGTCATTGAGCTGCCGGCCGTTGGGGCCAGAGAGGTTGGAAGTGGCGAGCCGGCGGCGCAGAGCAGACATCTCGCGCCAGCCCATGCGCTGGCGCCACACGCCCAGGCTCCACGTCGACTGCCCGCTCCCTACGAAGACGTCCGCGCGCGTGCACAGCTCCTGCTCGATCTGCGACACCACGTGATTCCCTGGCTGCAACATGACAGAGAATTGCACTCTTACATGAGGCTTCTGAGATCAACAGAATCAAGAATCAAGTATCCACCAGCTAAGAAGATGTCAGACAAGGTATTCCGTTCCGACGAATAACTTGTGTGCTGATATCAAGTTTGATCAGTAACTTGGTCAAGTGTGAAGGCATGCTTGTCTGCAGCTTCTTGCTAGGAATAGAGGGTGTGGCCAACCTGGAAATTTGGCCGGTCAAGCCCCATGAGCAGGCCAAGCGCCGTGGAGTTGAGCTCGCCGCCATCGGGCATGGGCGGCAGGTCGGGGCATCGCCAGAGCCCTGCGACTCTGAGGCCGCGCTGACGCAGCTCGTTGATGACCTGAAAGCCGAAAGTATTCAATCACCAGATTAGATTTGTCCTATGTGGCAGGCAGCTTCGGCCAGGGCCGAAGCAGTGATGTTGACGGAGCGACAGCTGCGTCCAACTTGATCATTGCAAGGCTCATGACAATGGAGAGGGGGGAGGGGCTCACGAGGCCCAAGATGCGGCAGCCGTCTGGCCTGCGAAGCCAGCCGTCGGTGGCAATGTACATGGCCTGCAGGCCGTTGGCTGCAGCCTCGTCCAGAAGCGCAGCTGTCACGTCACCCAGAGCCACGTGGACGCCCTTGCTGTGCGAGCCTGCCGCAGGCAACGGTTTGGAGAGCGAGCGCAATGAGACCCGCACTCGCCTAGCTGAGGGCGTCGCCTAGCTGAGGGCGCTGCTCCAGCAGTTCGGCCTGGACCGAGGCTTGACCGGCCACTGCACGGCCTGCGCCGTGGCGTCGCGAGCACCTTTGAGGCAGCCGCCGTGCGATGCGAGGTCCGTCCACTCGTGCACGCGAGTCTTGAGGTTCGGGTCATTCGGGTTGGCCCCGTCCTCGCAGCGCGCGAAGCAGAGCCCGATTGAGACGTTGCCACACGGCCTCTCGTCGAAACGCCAGTGCACTGCGCTGGGGCCACAGGAAACGAACGAATGGAGGTAGGGTGAAGGTGGGAGGTGGGGGACGGAGGCAGAGGCTGGGACTGGGGATATGGCAATCAGGTCATGACCTGTGGTGGCTTGGACATGACCTGCAATGACTGGCGACGTTGTCTAACCAGGCAAGGGCTGACAGATCGACGGTGGTATCGACCTGCCATGAATGCAGCATGGGGGCTGCCAAAGGCGGCGGCTTGCAGCGCGGCGGCGGCGCGTGCGACTGGTCTGGACGGCTGCAGGTACCGCGCCATCGCCAGGTACGGGCCGCGCCAGCGAAGGCCCGGGAAGGCGCCGGTGAGGAGTGCGCAGCGGCCCCTTGCGGCACCCAGTGCAGCCGTCACATCCGCCGGCCGCACCCAGTTGAGGAATGACCACTTCAGCTCCTGCATCGTGGCCGAGGGCCTCGGAGTGAGGTGGGAGCTGAGTCGGAAGCTGGCAGAGCCGGAGGACGCGAGCTCAGTCCTAGGTGGCTGGCGGCCTCCGCCACACCGGCAGCATTGAGCACCTTGCGGTGCGCCGGGGCAGAGATGTTCCAGTCAGGAATGGACGGCAGCGTGCTCGTTATGCGGAACCGCCACAGAGCGTCCACGGAGCTGCTGCAGGCGGCGGCGCAGGCCTCCACGGTGGCGATGCGCACAAATTGTGCGAGCGCGGCGGCGTCGTAGCGCTCCTCGAAGTGGAAACCATAGTGTACGTCCCAAAAGCCAGTGGCTGCGTGCCGCCACGACACGAATGCGCGATCGGCAGTGCATCAGCTGCGCTGCCGCCGTGAGCTGCGCCCAAGCGCCGGCCCCAAGGATTATGCCAGGGCTCCTAAATGTCAATCGAATTTAGTGATGTGTAAATGTGTACGTATTGTGCTTGTCTTACGAGTTGGCTAATCTCCATGTGGAGAGGGCGCTGAGAGGAGGGACGAGGGGGGGGGGGGAAACCGTGGTGCTTCAGCGGGCCAGCGAAGAAGGGCAGGAGGCAGAGGGTGCGGTTGAGGATGCGCGCGACGGTGGCGGCCGTCACGAACTCCACCGCCTGGTTGCCCGACCCCACGAACGACGTCAGGCCCGGCAGTATGAAGCGCTCGCCGCCGCCAGGCTCCTCCGGCAGCTCGGCGGCCTGCTACCGCAGCGGCGGGGCGGTGAGAGGGCCGATCAGCCAAGCAAGCCACCGCAGCGGCAATGGCAGCGACGCCTCCACACGCCACACGCCAGAGTCACGGCAGAGTGGCATTCAGCGTCGCCATGCGGAGCTGACAGAGCTTGCGGCAGCAGAGCTTGCAGTGCTGGCCGCTTGAGGCTGGTGGACAGCGACAGCACTGCACCGGGGCGGATCGGCGTGCGCCGCGATTCCCGGCGACGGCGGCCGGGTGGGTGAGGACGCCGAGGGCCAGGAGGAGCCCGGCGGCCGCCAGCGCCGCGGCAGGGCGGCGGCGGCTTTGGCGGCACTGCCGCGGCAAGCCGGCCGGGGAGATCGGAAAAAAAAAAAAAAAAAAAAAAAAAAAAAAAAAAAAAAAAAAAAAAAAAAAAAAAAAAAAAAAAAAAAAAAAAAAAAAAAAAAAAAAAAAAAAAAAAAAAAAAAAAAAAAAAAAAAAAAAAAA
>WELB01000001.1:1657555-1697263 GCA_009602725.1 Spirogloea muscicola | reverse complement strand
GGCTGGTGGGACGGCCACTATGGGTACGAGGTCGGGGAGCGGTACGACCTGCGGCGGCTCGCGCGCTTCGTGCGCGTCGCCAGCGTCGCCGCCTGCCTCGCCCGCTGCAACGCCACCGCCGACGGCGTCTGGCAGATGCGCAAGCGCACCAAGCGCCCGGCGCTGCCGCCGTGGCGGCCTGCCAGCCTCGCCCGCTCCACGGTCAGTTAGGCAGCCGCCGCCACGCCTCGTGTCCAGCCTCCTGCCAGTGTCCTCCTTGCAACTTATCTCTCTCCTTCATAATCACCTGATCACATTTCAATTCCTACCTCCTCTCTCTCATCCTCTTGCACCAGCTGCGGCTCAACTGGGCCTTCCTCCGCTGGACCTCCCCGGCAGACGTCATGGCGGCCATGGGCGGCCGGCCGGAGCGCTGCGCGGCGCTGCTGGGCATCTTCCCGGGCCTGCGGTGGCGCGGGGCCTACCTGGCCGTCGCGCCCTTTCTCGCCCCCGCGCGGCCCATCAGCCGCGCCGCGCAGCGCCTCTGCGACCAGGTCTTCGGGGCCAGCACCGCCTTCCTCGCAGGCAAGCATGTAGCGTGTGTGCGTGCGGCGGTCGCGACACCTGCCTGCCTCTCGTTTCCCCACTTTCCTTTCCTCCTCAAACAAAAGCTGGCTCTTGGCCTCCAGCGGCATGCCCTCCTCCCTCCAACCCCTTCCCTCATGCTGTGTATGAAAGCCATCTCAAGGCTCCCGCTAAACTATACTGAATTGAACCCCCCAATGTGAGCATGTAGTGCGTGTGCATGTACAAGTCAAAACATTGTTGAAGCTTCGAATGTCAAGTGAACGAAGTATCACAATCTCACCTCCTCCCTCGTCTTGCTGCGCAGTGCACTGGCGCTTCAACGAGGCGGAGTGCACAGGCGATGGGCAGGGCCTTTGCTTCGGGCGCTGCGAGGATGGCAGCAACACCAACGATCCGACGTCGCATCCCGCGAACGTGACGTGGACTGACCTCGCCGACCACGAGGGCTGTCAACCAGGCACGTCAGGCCGTCAGAAGCATGCAGCTGCTGACATCCTCATGGCTCCGGCACTTGGGTGATGGCCATGTTGCATGTCTCACCACTGACTGGCAGCAGTTTGCGTGGTCACACCAATTCGCCGTCCACAGGATCCCATCATGCTGGGGTTCTCGTGACGGTGCCGGACCTGGTGGACGCGATCGTCGACGCAGCAGCTGGCAACAACGTCACCGCCGTCTACATTGCCACTGATGGCTGGCTACCCGGCCGCGGCCGCTGCGACTTGGTCGCCAGAGTGGGCTGCGTTGGCCGACCCTGAGCTGCATTGCTCTTCTCTCTAGCGCCACCTCCTAACAGACACTGGCACGCTGTCCCTGATGCTTCCAGCTGCGAGCCACGTGGCAGGTGGTGTTGACTCTGCGGGAACGAGGCCTTGCCGTTGCCGGACTCTGGCGCTGCCCATCGCTGCCGTGCTTCCCAGACGGCTCCACACCGGACCTTCTGCAGATCGGCACCCTCTTTGGCCTCGATCGCGAAAATTTCCAGGTCCATTGCACTCCATCAGCTGTGCAGTCTCCGATCAGTGTGGCCTTGTCTGTCGCCGACCTCAAATGCAGCAATGAATATAGCTGGTCTGACCCTCTTGACGCTGCTGCTGTTGCTGCCGCCGCATGCAGCCTGGCAACCACCTGGTCTCGCTGCTGGAGCAGGAGGTGGCAAAGCGTGCAGCCGCGTTCTTGGGAAGCGGGCAGTCGAGCTGGAGCCTGGCAGTCTGGCGTGCGCGCATGGCACTCCGTCGGGCTGTGGAGTTTGGTGCCGGCTGGCAGTCAGCCATTGCCACGGACAGTGAGGGCGGCGAAGGAGGCGAGGACAGTCGCAGTGAAGCCTTGCAGCGCGCATTCGATGACGCACTTGTAGAGGAGCTGCTCAAGGACCAACGTGTTGCGGGGCTCCAGTGCAAGAGCGGGTGAGACCTGCTGGCCGGCTCTTGCCTGACTGCGATGCCACTAATTAAAATTAGGTTTGTACGGCAGAAGGCTCGCAGATACCCCACAAACTAACGCCGTTTCCACTCCTAAAATCGCTGCCTAATGTTGACCCTTGAGCAATAAATTCTCAATCTCTGATTTTGTAGGTACAAGGGGAGTGGCCAGCCTTGGCAGAGCATGGCTCCGGCGGCGACGGGCGAGCACCCGCTTAACGGTGGGCAGGAGCAAGGCCCTGATGGGTGGCTCGACTACGTTGCTTGCGAGGGCCGCCTCGCGCTTGGCGGTAGCTGCAAAGTCAATTACTGCTCCTGAGAAAGTTTTTGATTGGCACCGGCCTCCAGCACCCGGCACAGACTCCTGGCGTGCAGCATAGCTGGGCCATCTGTGGCTCGGAGCAAGTACCTGCCAAGACAGGTGCAGGACACGGCTGATGCTGTCCCTGCAAATACACACCCAAACTTTCGGGCGCAAGAGCATGCTGGCAGCAGCTACTACTGCTTTCGGCTTTCTTAGGACGTCCAAGCTTGGGAAAGGGGTTTCGTCCACCAGTATGTGCTTTTATTGAAGCGCAAGATTTACCTGTTGGACTCATGACCTGCTGGCCCCTCATAGAGGCGAACTGGACGCATTTTGTACATGTACTTAGAAATAGGAGACATAGACTAGAGACATTCTTTATTCATTCTCATTAAAGGTCACATACTCATATTTTCTCTTGCACCCTGTGCCCGGCTGCTTTCATGTGAAGTGAATGATGCAAGTGCAGCTGCGACGAGGTAAGAGGTAAGAGATACTCACATGCAGATACGCTTACATACAGTTATGCTTCCTCCTTACCCGCTTCCCCTGTGGTGCCTCATCACCACATGACTTTTATAGATGTCATCCACTAAGGTAATGACAACCTGCACGCTCTCAAGCTGACCAGAGGTGGATAATCTGACGACTTTTTCTTAATCACAGCCTGCAAGTGATGCACATACTGAGCTTATGCAGCAACTTTGAGGAATTGCTTGGTGCGGTGCTCCCAAACCACATGCAAGTGTAATCGAGCAGCTCGTTTTCTTACTCGATGAACTAACAGTGCAGTACACAAGCAGGGGCCAGGCAGTTGAAGGAAGACAGGCACACAATGTGAGGGTAATGCACAAGTCAGGTGATTCGCTGCTCTCAACAATGGAACTCGGACAAGCAGCTGATTGCTGATTGTCTTTTGGACCCATCAACAGCCCATTAGAAGGTTCTGCCTCCAGGGCCTCGCTAAGAAGCGGCCAGGCTGTGTCACGTGATTGCTCGAAGAGTAATGTGTAGCGTGCCCTCAGAAAACCAGTCGTACATGCCAGGCAGCACGCCATCCACGCGCGCACGGAACCGCGCCAAGGCCGGAGGACTGTGGCGGAGAAAGTGCACGACGGTGGACCCCAGCTTGGGCGCCCGGTAGTGCTGCGAACGGTTGCCTGTGCAAAGTGGACAACCGTGGCATTGTGAGCTTAACGTGCAACTTCACTAAATCGTTGAAGTCGTCGACCACTATGGATTTTATCTTGTCATTCCGTGCAGCTCTCCTCAATTATCTAGTGCTTACGCTCTAGCGTAAGCTGCTTGAGAAGCGCTGGCTCACCGTCCTTGCTTGCGTGAAACCAATAGTTGTCGAGGTTGGCGGGGGCGAACTCATCCGCAACAGCACGCACAGCCTCCTGCTGCGCTGTCGTGGGTGGGTGGGGGTCCGCCGGCAGCGCCAGCGCTACATCAGCCACGACCAGCGTGCGGTCTAGGCAGCAGCTCTCATAGGTGACCACCGACAGGTTGTCCACAAGGATCGGCGGGGTCACTGCAAGAGCTGCATTTTCCTCGCTGCGACAGATTTGGACGGCCGCAATCAAAGTCGTTGGTTCCGGCACAGCTTACTTATGGCCATTGTCAGCTAAGGCGCAACTAACTATGTAATGACAATCATTTGTACATGCGAGTTGCAAGATCGACTTTTGTGACAAGGTGTTTAGACAAGGACTGTCTACGGCTAGGCATTGACTGAAGGCCTACAGGGTCAAGCTTTGAGCTGTTTGACCATCCTCTATCAACAGCTCACACCTCAGATCACAGCTTGAGCTCAGCCACTTTTTGAAGGCCTGCATGTGCCATTCGTGCGGTGGCTGTACTCCCAACGGCTTGACCGCCCGTAGTTTAGTGGACCAAAATCTGAGTGAACTGTAGTCACTGGTCTCTTGGTGCTGGCTGTTGTACTGATTCTCAGATTGTGGTGACATGCAGTGACATGCTGCCTCGGACCGAACCACCCTGGACGGTTAGCTTACCACAGAAAGGGTACAATCTACGCAGCTGAGAGCCGGCGGAGCTTGCCTGCAGATGTGTCGCAGTGCTACGAGCTGATGCGGGCTCAACCGGGCTCCGTCGCGCAGGCAGGCCAGGCTGGTCTTGGGCCACTTGGAGCCGGGATTCTCGCGCACGACCGCGGGTGACAGCCCCTCAATTGCCACCTTGAGCTGCGCGGCAGCTCAGGCAGCTCAGGAGACGGCGTGTAAAGAGCAGTGCATGTACCAGTGATCAACAGTTGCAGACCCTTAAGAGCTGCCAAATGCCGTGGCGGCCTGCATTGACTGACTCTGCATGAAGTATAGACACTAAAACTAAGTCATAGTACTCCCTACTGCTTAAACCCTACTTATAGATCTCTTTCCACAAACCAGTGATGTAGCATCTCTGATAGTGACTGCTACTAGGAGGCGTATTGTGCTTGACGTAGTGGCAGTGCATGCACAGCCAACCTCCCAGAGGTCTGTACTTAAACCCTAAACCCTGAACCCTAAACCCCTGCGTCTAAAACCTAATCCCTAAATGCTCTTCTCCGCTTATCAAGCACGTACCTCCTCAAAGGCTGGTGGGATGCCCTGATAGATGACTGTGAGAACGCCCTGCCACGCCACGAAGAACTCCACCGGCTGGTACCAGCAGGCGCGGGTGCGGGAGATGAGGTCCTGCAGCAGGCCCCGCGGCGTGGTCGCCGCTGGCAGAGGCAGGGGCAGCGCCGGTGGCACTGACAACGGCTTCTCGTCAATCCCCACAACCGCATCCTCCACTAATTGCTGTGTGGCAGCCGCCATGCTGGGCCCTCTGAGCCGGCCCGCCAAGATCAGCGTCTCCCTCTCACCAGGTCAGCTATGCAGTGAGCCGGCGTCAAGCTGGACCCCACCAGTGCAGACGCGATCGACCTGCGCAGCAATTGGTCATCCAAAGCGTCCACAATCGTAGGCTGGAAGTGCAAGCCTGCCCAACAAAGTCCTGCTTCGCGCTGTTCCTCGAGGGAGGATTTGCCCAGGTGCCACGCAGCGATGGCGATTGCTGTGGCGCACGCCGGCCTGGTAACTAGCACCAGATTCTGAGTGAACTCTCATCCCAGTGCGCCAAGTGACAGCAGCGCGGGCCTGCGGTCTCGCTCCTTGAAGATTGTGTGGTAAAGACGGCCCGGACTGACCAACTCCAGGACCGGCAGCACTCTCTGGTGGCGCTGGTGCTGGGCACTCTATTTTGTCGAGCAACTACACTTGGGGTCCGCAGAGACAGGCGCAGCTCTTGTGGCAACTTCGTGCTCTTGCCGGACCGTCCAGAAGCATGCTATCTTAGTGACTGTGGAGTGGGGAGGGTCAAGAACCAAGGCCCTCAGTATCGAGTATCGAGTATCAATGAGCACGAGGTCCATGTTGAGACAGGTAGATACAGAGCTCCACCTTTGGGCCGGTTCTTGCCTGAACCAAGGATCACTGCCCACACGAGTACCTGATAATGGCATCATTGATGGCATCATTGGTGGTCACTGCATGCTTCGATATCTGGGGCCTGCCTTTCAGGGTCTGAGGTCTCAGGCCCATGTTGTAGGCCCAGATTCAGGTTCCAAATCGGTAATGCTTGAGCAACAAGGACAGCAGGTTTGCTAAGAAACCGGAAGAACTGACAGGCCAAACCAGTATCCCACGGACGAGTACATGGCTGTCAACGGTGGTGCTGACATCGCCATCAATCAAGGGGCATGTAAGTAGCGCAGGAGCACATTCGCGTGCTTAACGACAATAACGCATCAGGATCTCAAGTGACAACCTCCAAAATGTGTCCCTGTTTCTAAGCAACTGTCATCCATGTAGAACTTCACATTAATGCTTTTTGCATGACGAATGGTCTCAGAGCCGCATCACTGAGGATTGATTCACTCCCCCATCCAAGCTGCGTAACAGACATCCTCAACCACATAACGATGTGCGTCCTCAGTCTCTGTGACGCTGCATGATTAATGATGACGTTTGGATTGTAATGTTGTTCAAGCCAAAAAGAACGTGAAGGAGCTCTCAACATATCGGAGGGCGGAGAGAAAGAATAGGGATACGAAGTATAGTCTTCTGCTTGTTGGCAGAGGTACACACCGGCTGAACCCGCAGTCCAACTGTCATGGGCTCTCCCAAAGACTTGGTAGAAGGACCTCACACATCGCTGGAGTTAGAAGCTGCGGAGAGGTCACCTCAGCTTGGTGGCCCACTGCTAGCTCCTTGTGACCACCTGAGCGGACCTCGGCCGGGGAGCAGCAGGTGGGGGCTTTGCGGCCGGCATGGCTGGAAAAGGTCCACCCAGCTTCACAGGCAGCTTGCCTAATGTGAGGTGATTGGCAGTCCCGCCCAAATCAGCCCTTGTTGCCCCGGCCGTTTCTTGCAGCTCTGTGGGCAAACTCGCAGCGACTCCGTCCGTGCTACTGTCCTGCCCTCTGTGCCCATTTTCAGCTGATCCGCTGTCGGCATCTCTCCTGTAGTGGCCAGTGCCATCTGCCTCTTGGACCTCGCTCCCATTCTGGCCACTGCCAAGGCTATTGCTGCTCGTTGCCGCACTCTGCTGCGCAGCCTCCTGCCTATGCTGCCTGTCCTTGTCAGCGGCTTGGGGTGGAAGACTGGCCTGGATCAACTTCTGCACGGGCTGAGAGATGGCGCCTGTGTCCAGCAGCGTCTGTGCACCAGGGTAGCACCTTGAGAAGCACAGAATCACATATGGACAAGCTACCTGGAAGCAGTGCATGAATGCCAAGCACGGAGCAAAAGACTAAGTCAGTGATAAGGAAAACACAGCTGCCGCCTCAGCAGGATCTGCAACTGTAGGCTGCAATAGTTATCCACGACTCACATATTCAATAGACAGAGATCCAAGTGCACATACGTGCTACAATAATCTGAGATCCAAGCACACACAGATGTGAGACTGGCCAAAAGAGGTGTTCTGGCAAGCACCTCCACAAAAGCCCGGCAAGTGGATGAGAAGAGCTGCTGCTCAGGTTCTCGGAGGATCTGAGTCTGATGATATCGCACAAGGGAGAAGGACACATTCTCCAGGGTCTTCTGCAGCTCCTTTGCTAATTGTCCTCTCAATGCTGTGGGGGCACAATGCCTCAGCTCATTCAATGCAGCAAGCACACCTGCAGACGGTCAAAAGACAAGGCTAACAAGCAACTTCATTTTTGTCGATTTCATTGAAATGTGCAGATGCTACTTCCTATCAGTGTACGAATGTAAAGTCAACTGTGCAGGTCTTACAAGGGCGCTGTGGCTCTAGGTTACATGTAGGAGGATGGTATTATGAAGACAAGCAGGCATAATTACATGACGAAGGCTTGAAAGGGCAGGGGCTATTGATTTCACCATTGACAAATGCAGCTAAGGGAGGGTGCTCCATCAAAGAGTAGGGTGGGGCAACGTCGTCAGAAGAGTCATTGCCAGCAGACGAGCGCAGCCCAGACCCCATGGCTGGCAAGGGTATCCAGCGATGTGAATCTAGAACTTGCTGCAATATACACATCCCACAATGCTTCACCGCATTGCTTTCTAGTACATGCAGTCCACTCATATGTAGGGCTGATGACAGCGGCTTGAATATTGAGGCTTGCAACATTGTCATTCAGTCAGGACTTTGGCAACCAGTGCCTGCAGCTGAGTCTGTTGCAGAGTAGGCACACACCTGAGAATTTTCCAGAGCAGCACCAAGGCATCGCACGAACAAGTCCCGCATACACCTGTGCACAAAGTCATACCTGTCAGAGGAATATAAAGCGCCTGTGCGGAGAACATTTGTTGTGAGCATTTGCTCATATGACAGCTAATGCCAGGTACCAAGTCACAGGCTGGCAACTTACGCTTCGAAGAGTGGAGGAAGCAAGCCCCGGAAGTCAAGGCCAACTCTCCCAAGGCTCATTCCACAATACTGCAAATGCAAGACCCTCACAATGAGCTCATTGTGTGAGCAATATGTCATAAGTGGAAGCGCGATGGTGCTCGGAAGGTGTATTGGAGGCTCATCATGTCAGATAGCCGACTAGCACCATGTCAAGTAGTAAACCATAATGTTCAGAACTGCTTCAGATGGCCACGTTGTCTAGGCAAACGTGTCATGTCCTCACCATGCAATGCTCCAAAACGCTGGCCAAAGATCCCCCATCCGTAATCTTCGGAAGGACAGCTTTCAAGACGGAGAGATAGGAAGTGATTCTGTGCATGGCCCAACTATATATGAGGCCGCCATCGCCCCGTTCCTCTAGCCCAGAGGTGTCATCTGAGAAGATTGCTCTGTACTGCATCACCACGTCGAAGAGGTGGACCCTGTGGCTATCTGTCATTCTCTTCAAGTAGTCATATGGACTGCTTTTGTCAAGCTCCTCAACAATGTCTGTCAACCAAGCCTCTCGACACCTCAAGAACTGTGCACAACAAGAAGACATATGCAGGCATGGCAGGTATACTCAGAGTCATTCTTCTGGCACATTGGGAGCACTCTAGTCGAGTAAAGGTAGTCAACATTATTGATAAGAATAAAGCCCGTCATGTGAGAAGCACGTTGCTTTATAATATTCCTCCTATCATACAGAAAGTATTCTCCTAAATATCAGCTGGTATGGGTCATCATGCAAAGTACCTGCAATCTCATCTCATGCTCTGTGAATACAGCAAGTCTTCTCAAATAGCCAATGACTCGAAGACACTCTGGGAGCTGCACAAGTACGACAGAGTGTGAGCTAATGCTTTGTCATGCAGGCTCCATGACAAACTGGCAGCCAAACCAATTGATCTATCGTGTTTTGAGTGGGCCCCGCTGTCTACGATGTCAGCATTTATCTAATTTCATCTGTCTAAGCGAGCACGACTAGCAACTGCCGCAGATCGTGCCACTTGCAATGTAGCAGTCGCACATTTTGAAGGATACTAAGCTACCTGGATGCTTGATCTCAATCTCTGTAGTAGTTGTGACAACATTGACTGCGTAATCTGTCGAACTTCTTCTGCCAAAGCTTGGATAACGGGGAGCCTGGGGACGTTGAAGTCAATCGCTAGTAACTCGTCAGAGGCAATAGTCATCTGCAGTCTTACATCATCATGCAAGATAGGGGAGTCGGAATAGGATATACGTACTTTGCGTGCATCGTGGCCAGCTTCGAGACAAATGCCTCCAAATCCAGAGCCTCATCATAGTTCCCATTTCGGACACACCTGTCAGCGTATGTAAGTCTCAGCACATCACGACAACTGAGCCATACACCTCATATGTTGCGGGTGATCCAGCTACTGCTGCATACTGTATACCTAAGTACAGCCTATGGAGAACTCCACAGCCACACAAAGAAGAGGCCTTAATGCCATGATGCTTCTACTGATCTTCACTGTGAAGTTGAGGAGTGGAGTGCATAAATAAGAGAACTAAGCCGGACAGCAGAAGCTCACGTGTCCATCAACTGTGGTATTTCCAAAAGGTCCAACAAGGTTGGCTGCGTTGCCAGCGTTGTCCTGTTGAGCCTCCGTTTCTCTACTATGTTCTGAGCGTCCTCCATAAATTGATTGCAACCATTTGTCAGCTTTGGCACCTCCTGGATCTGCAGAAGTTGACATCCCTATTAGCATCGTATGACAAAGACAGAGAAACAGCAGCTCCACTGGAACGTCAAGGACAAATGCTCGTGAGGTGACCGCTCACCAAGCAACAACAAAGAAATGGCATGTAAACAGACTCAATCAGAGAATGCACTTCAAATATGATGCTTGTGTCTGGAAACCAGAAGCAGAGGTCCACAGCCAGGCCAAAGCATGCCACATGCCAGCCTTGACCACCAAAATAAGCTCCAGTTCTGAGTACTCACCAGCGACTCTAAGTGCAGGTCCACTTTAGCTATCTCTTTTCGTATAGACTGCACAGCTTCAGCTGCAGCAATGAAGGCCCGGTAATGGCCTATTGCAACTTCCTGCATCTGTCGTTGAATTCGCTCTGCCTCAGTTCTCAGGAGCTCTGGTTCCTGAGTAGGTCAACACAGCTAGCTCTATTCAGGGGACATCAAGAGTATCAAACACAATCTCTGGAACCTGATTCAATTCTTGAAGGGCTACGGGGCTGGTTGAGAATGCAATGTAGCTATCATGCACGATGACAATGTCCTGATCGACACCGAGGACCCTGCTGGCACAGCCGTTTCTGACATCCTGCCAGTGGCAGGAACCTAATAAGGAAAGGCTCTGCAGCTCAGAGATGCAGAAGTGGATATCTAGGTTGAAAAGCCAACAGGTTAACATACAGTTTCATAAGCAACATAGCTGTACAGACACCCTCCAGACACCAGCAAAGGGTGCAAATACTGCTTGGCCTGGATCACTCTGGTACTTCGCAAGGGCTTGCCATGTTACGCTACACATGTATTCGACGATGTCCAGGCCGTTCGACGCTTGAGTTGAGCCAACCAGGCGGGCTGGGTCTGGAAGAGACGGGATCCACGAACCCAGGCTCTACATTGTGCCTTGGAGGTTGCCGCGATCAGGCCAAGGGGCTGGTAAGTCGGCCAGATAGACCGCGCTCTAAAATGAAATATCTCTCGTGGACGACAAGTCTGGTTGAGCCAAGGAGAAGAGTAGGCGGGGACCGGCAGCATGACCAGTTGCAATAGCCGGGGGCCCGTCGATGTCAGCAGGCAAACCTTGCTCAGGTGCTCGAGGCTGTAGGAGAGGAGCTCGGAGAGGTAGGCATCCTGGAGCTCGTCCTGTGGCGAGCCTCCGGCCTCGGCGCCAGAGGCAGCGCGCGCCTCCATCGCGGCGCGGCGACGGCGGCGGCGGCGGCGGCGGCGGCGACGGGGAGGCCGCGGCCGGCGCAGGCGGCCCGGCCGCCACTGCAGTGGAGGTCGGTCCAGCCAGCCGCTATGGATCGCAGACGGGAGTTCACCTAGACAGAAAGCAGTGAGCACTCCCACAAGGGAAAACGTGTGTATTAAGAAATGGGGAGGCCATGTGGGGCGGGGGGCCTGTGAAAAGCCAGCCCAGGCCAGGGAGACAAGGCGCGCGGTGCGCATGAATGCGGGAGAGCGAACAAGGTCCAAAGGGCCGAAAGGCGCCAAAACCACACAGCTAGACGGTAGCTGGCTTTCTCGTGGCGACGGTGTCCCAGGTTCGCTTTCTCTCAATTTGCGCTCGCAAGCATTGGCTCTTCATCAACGTGCAGGGCGCGCTCTAAGTCAGGCCTCCGGCTTTCGTGGCGGCGCTCCAGCTCCCCAAGTTAGCTTGTCAGATTTGTTTGTGCTCACCCGTGGGTACTAATGTCAACTTAGGTACCTTAGATTAGGTCTCCGTATTATGTAGCATTGTTTAGTCTGCACTCGACTCTGCCTGAACAATGTATTGGCTTGAATTGGCCTCCCTTTCAATTCATGCGCCCCGCGCGCCTTCTCTCTCTCTCTCTTTCACACCCACCGCCACCATTGCTTTCTGGCTGCTCCTCTTTCTGACCCCTATGACCGCTCACATCCAGCCCAGAGGGCCACCAAGGCTGGGTATGCGGTAGCCTGCGCCGCTCGGGCCAAGGAGCTCAAGTACGCACCCGCGGGATGATGAGTTCTACCCGCCTGCCATTGACAAGCACGGGACGATGGACGCTCGGTGGCTCGAGCTGCTCAACCAGCTCTCACGTCACGTCATCGTCCGCCGCTTCCATGGGGAGGCGGTGGACTTCCATGCAGCCTGGTCGCTAGCGCAGGTGTATCACATGCGCATGGCCGTCTCGCTGCAGAGGTCCATGGCCCGCGCGCTGCACCTGCGTGCCGAAAGAGCCCTTGCTGCTGCCTCTGGCTCTGGCCAGGGGACCCGCTTCCAGGAACCCAGTATCTCTGACCTGGAGGCTGCTTAGCAGGGGTTACTGAGTGCTTCGTAGCTGCTTAGTTTCATGTTGTGCTTGTTTATCTTAGTGCTTCCCCTGGGCCCTTCTCGTTCTTCGTTCATTCTTTTTTGGGCTGGCTTTTTCCAGCCCCTATCCACAATGGGCGAGCCCTTCTCTTTCTGATCTGCGGCTCCTCACTAGAGGTTACTAAGTGATCATCCTACCGGGAAAGCTTTGAGAAAGCGGCGCTTTTTGGCCCCTTCGGTCCTCGTCAATTTTTTCCGGCTGGCTGTTCACAGCCCTTGCCCATATAGCAGCTAGTCTGTCGGACTCGAGGCTCCTCACTCGTAACTACTGAGTGGTCCATCCTCCCCCGTTCTGACATAGCATCTTCAGGTCCCTTTGTTGCTGCGTAGCGTTTCAGAGATAGTGCTCGCCCATTGAGAATAGGGGCTGGAAAAGCCAGCTCAAAAAAGTACGAACAAAGTTCGATAAGGGGGCCAAGGGAACCAGGGGTTTTAGGCCCCACCGTCATTTGGCCCCTTCGAACCTTTGTCAGTTCTTTTCGGGCTGGCTTGTCACAGCCCTTTGCCCCATTGGGAGAGCCACTTCTTCTCTTGCCCCCTTTGCCCAACTTATTCCTATGTTTCCGAGAGCCAGCCGGGGAGAAGATAGAACTCTTCCAGTAGAGGGCGATGGCTGTGATTGGCCAGCCCAGGGAGAGAGAAGCGGCTGCTGATATTAAAAAATCGGCTGTAAACTGCCAGCCAGATGCATACAGGTGTTCATGACGGAGCCAAAGGCTAGGCAGACAGGGCGAAAAGTAGAAGGGAGAAGAGAAGGCGCGCGCGGTGCGCCTGAAATTGAAAGGGAGGCCAATACTAGCCTTACAAATGTTCTATTAACTGGGTATTGAGCTGGCTAAGGGGGAAAATGAATACAGTCCGAGGGGCCTTCCCACTGGTCTCAGTGTAGTGGCAGCGGTACGTCGCAGCGGTGATCCTTGTACTCCGTCGCGCCCGCCCCGCCTGCCGCCGCGCCGCCGCTGCCGCCGCCGGCCGGCGTCGGCCTTGTGCTGGACAAGGCCTCGCCTGCTCGGGCCATGAGCGACGATCGGCAGCGGCGAGCATGTCTGCGATCAAACCAATGGCACCAGCTGCAGCTGCAGGCGCTCGTCAAGTTCAGAGCTTCCTGACACAGCTAGCATCATGGCCTCAGCCCCTCCAAACCGGGCTCAAGTGTTCAGCGAGGTCATGTAAGGGCAAACGCACTGCGACAAGCACATCTACAAGTACCACCACCACGACATCTAAAGCTATACCGCTTGGAAGGCCGCAGCAGAAGTCCTCTTTGTGCTACTGCACTGCGATAGACGCTGCGCAGGCTGCGGATCATAGGACAACCGAGCCACATCTGCCAGTGGACGACGAGACGATGACCGAGACAGTCTGCCTGCTGCAAACTTTCTCTTGGGCTTCCAGCATACACAACCATCACGGGAAGAGCTTCTACGCTGTGAGTGCCAGGATTGCTCTCTTGACCATGCTGCTTTACACCTTGGCTTGCATCTGCTCAAAGCAGGTGATCTGATGTGATGTGATCTGCTCGCCCCGTCCTCAGGTCCTGGAGGATGCAGTGGACGATCTGGCTGCTTGTGGCTTCACTGATTTCATCCTTCCCCCATGCTGTGTCTCCTCGGATACTCAGGGTGGGTCCTCGTCTTGCTTGTTTGCCTCTAACGGACATGCTTGCCTACTGCCTTCTCAGAATGCATTGCATGACTTCGTGTCATTCTCAAAGGACAGCTATGTGCAGGTTTTGCACCAACCAAATATTATGATCTCAATACTGCTTATGGATCAGAAGAGCACCTGAGGTCCCTCCTTTCCAAGTTACACAAACAACGGGTCCGAGCATGTGTAGAACTTGTTATAAACAGACATAACAACCAACTACCAGATGACCACCTGATATGGAAACAAGCTGCACACACATGGGACGAGGTAAGCCAAGCTTCACCAGCTCAACATACACAGATCGTTTTGGAGAGTCTCTTCTCATCGGACTCTACAAGGTGCAATCATACTGACCTGCCTTATGAGGACTCTCCGTTGCATTTGCCTGGTCAGAACTTCGACTGGGAATCCTGCTTACAAGGTAGTGGCAAGCCGCCTGAGACCTTGGAGGATAAGCAAGGAGAGGCCTTTGGGACGCACACTGTGATAGATCATTCTGATCCCATCGTTCACAGTGATGCTAGCGGCTGGCTCGCGTGGCTGAGGAAGACTGTGGGTTTTGATGTAAGGGCTTGCAAGCAGTACCTCATTGTTGGCAATATAGCTGCATCCATGATTTTGTGCATCAATGGCATCTATCACTACAAAAGCGAAAGCCTCAAGTGCTGATCCCCTTGTCTGACAAACCTCAATGTCACAATCTGGCAGGCATGGTGCTTTGATTTGGCCAAGGCCTTTGATCCAATTGCTGTGTACATGTGAGACCGATTGCAACCAAGCCCGTTGCCTGCGCTGGTATTGGAGGCAGATTGCACAGACGTTAGCATTTAGCAGGCTTCCTTTGTGGCTCTCAGAGCTGACAAGCACCGACAGCCATGTCTAACAGCTAAATGGCACAATCTGATTACGTCTCATAAGCAGGGATCTGAAATTGAGTTATTGTGTGAATTTTGGAATCTGTGGCAACCCCTGTAGGTATTGTCAAGCAACTTCTCCAGCGTACGCCTTGGGAGATGTGTGGAATAACATGCGGTACAATGGTCCCCAACTAGAGTATGACCAAGGTCAGATCTGACACACCTGCAAAAACTTAAGCACATTAACTGATTGATATATCAGTCACCGACCCAAAAGTGTGGGAGGACACTGAAGAGAGAAGATGAAATCTGAAAGGTCTTTACAGCAGCAGCTCCAGTCACATGATGTGACCCTGATGTAGATTTGCAATGTTGGCCTGCAGATCAACATAGGCAGGAACTTTGCAATTGGGTGAAGGCTACAAGAGGCACAGCTTCAGTTTTTGACTACACTACCAAGGTCTGCTCGCACTTGTGTCAAAAAGGCATGAAAGGGCTGGTCTTGAGCGGGCTCATTGGAGTTTTGATTATGTTGAGCTCACATCAGACAGGTATCTGTATTGCCCCAGGGTATACTGCAGCAAGCTGTGGATCGCTGCGAGTACTGGAGGTTGATTGATCCCAAAGGGCGACCTCCTGGTGTTATAGGGTGGTGGCCTGGCAAGGTCTGTCTTCTACCAGACAGACCTGGAAGGAGCTCAACATCTGCAGGGTCCCAGTCTGAGATACAGCTGCTCTCAGCTGGGACTTATGCATTGGCCCACTGCAGGCTGTGACCTTTGTTGACAACCACTCCACTGGATCAGTACCACAACATTGGCCCTTCCCTGCATGGGGCGTGATGAGAGGGTAATTTGTTGAGGTTCTTGAGGTATCCTTTGGCTGTCAGTGGGAGGCATGTCTTGCCAGTCTGTAGCATGCACTACTAGCAGCAAATGGTGCCCCACACTGTCGTGCTGCTGTTTGCGCAAGAGTCGCATTACAAGATCAAGGACTTGTACTGAATAGCATCACTCTCTGCAATTACACTGCTGTTGTATTAGCACATCCAAGTAGACTTCGAAACAATTGTGCCAGGTTTTGTCATTCTTTGTGCTTAACTATGAAATCCGTTAAATTTATTGAATCTCGAAAATACTGTAGAAGTAAGTCACTGTTCATGTCAGTGCTGCTTCGCTGACCACAAATCATCTGTAATGCAGGTATGCATACATTCTCACGCACCCAGGCACCCCCTGTGTGTTTTGGGATCACTTGTATGACTGGAAGTTGAAGGTCAGTCATGGCTCTTGTGGCACATTGTGGCATAACATGACAGAAAATAGCATGACTTGTTAGGCAGCTGCTTATTGGCATGCAACGTTCGTATTTTCTGTCATGTCTTATTGTACAACATTACATTATTTGTCTGCTAACCCAGACCTTCTGCTTGCTTGCAGGACGAGATTGTGCCACTCGTTCAGATCAGGCATCGTAACAAGCTTCATGCACGAAGTGGAGTGAAGATATTGACGTGTCATCCAGACCTTTATGTTGCTAGAGTTGGAGACAATGTCAACAAGCAGGATGCCTTTCAGGGTGTCATTGTGAAGATTGGGCCTTCATTTGATATGCGTGGAACAGAACCAGGTAGAAGAATACTGATACACTTAAAGCACCTATTGTGAGATCCTCTGCTGTTAAAAGTATGCGAACTTGAGTAACGTCCTTAAAGCTAGGATGCACATGCATTGCCTTTGATTAAGCCAGACTGTAGCTCATCTTCTGCAAGCCTATGCAGGTCCTGAGTGGGAGGTCGCGGCATCAGGGCAGGATTTCTGCATCTGGCAGAAATGCAAATTGGCTTGACTTAGATGTAGCTCAGCACACTGTCGACCCTTAGATGTGACACGCTGTTCAAACATTGAAAAATAGCGGCATGCTTTGCCGGGATGCCACCATTGCACCACTACAAAGCTCGTTCATCTGCAGATTCTACTTCTCAATAAGCGCGATGCAAGGCTTGTCCATTTGCACCTTCTACTACTCAGTGAGCGCAATATGACTTCTGGTGATAATGAACATGGCATGTATCTCAAG
The DNA here is from genome assembly GCA_009602725.1 of Spirogloea muscicola. Lineage (NCBI taxonomy): Eukaryota > Viridiplantae > Streptophyta > Zygnematophyceae > Spirogloeales > Spirogloeaceae > Spirogloea > Spirogloea muscicola. The sequence continues at coordinate 1,680,429 of WELB01000001.1, read as the reverse complement.
AGATAGTTCCAACTGTATCCGAATGATGGACCTGGCGCCTACCACTTTCAGGGCGGCATCTGCCACTGACCAATCCTAGATGCGAAAGTCAGCCACTGTCAGCGGCTTGGAGCTTGCAACAGAGTGGCATGGGCAGTAGCGCAGGCAAGAGGAGTTGCGTCATCATGCATAGCACTTTGGGGTGTCGTAACTCCTATGCGCACTGGTACCATCAAGCAGACACAGAAGAGCGTGGACACCTCTGCAGAGCTAGATGGAGGAACATGCAAGAGCTTGTTGTAGCCGGCTGTACAACTTCAAAAGAATGAGGAGCCTGCAGGGTGTCAAAACTTAAACTGTGGGTGCCTGACAGACTGGGTGTCATCCTCACAGCATCCACGTGCTGCCTAATGTTACTATACTGCTCCGCCTGCCGGCTTACCTTCTTTACCAACTCTGACTACGCTGTAATCCCTTTCCTTCAGGTGAACAAGGAGGAATGATGGCCCCTGAAGAGCCAGAGAAGCTGGTGAAGTGAACTTGTGAGGCCAGTTGGCAGCTGGCAGCTGACTGTCCTTCTAAAGATGCGCAACTGGCATCCCAAATGGCTTCCCAACTGGAATCGAGCACCCTGCCCCTCAGCTTTCATGCTTCCTGACGATCCCCACATCTGCCGCACGGAGCACGCGGTCCCCCAGCGTGTATCCAGGCTGCAATGCAATGCCGGCAAAGGTAAGAGCTGGACAACTTGCCAGGCTTGATGCAAGGAGTATACGAGTGCTTGAGCAGCTCTCACCAACGCAGAAGACAACAAGTAAAGAAACAAAGCCTGCACCTCAACAAACCAGCACCGACGCAGCAGTTTGTAAAGGGGTCCCGTCTGCAGCACCTTGATTACATGGGCAACCATGCCTGGGACTTTGGTCGGATCGTCGATCTCAAATAGTGCATTGTGCAAGTGTGGATCAAAGGGCTCGCCAAGCGGCACAAAGCGGGAGATGCCAAATCTCAAGAAGACCTGAAAGTGGTGGGGCCACAGCCATGACCACAGAGGGCTTCAGATCAGCAGCCAACCCAAGTTGCAAGCACCGTCACTCCATCAATACATGGCAAGACCCCTCTGCAGCGAGCCTGAGCCGGCAAGGCACGACCTGCAGCAGCTGCTTCTCGGTCATGTCCACGCCCAGGTAGAGGGACTTGAGTAGCTTCACAGACTTTTGCTCCTCCTCCAGTGGCAGCCCATCCTTGAGCTGGTCCGCTGGCACTGTCTCCTTAGCCCGGCTCAGGTTGTCAGCAACGTCCAGCAGAGCCTTCGAAAAGTCCTGAGTTGGAGCCACACGGTGAGGTGGTAACACCATTGGTAACATTAAACCCAGTATTACCAATGCCTTGTCGAGACAAGGCTGCTAGCTGACCGCACAAGAAGATGGTTAGCCGTTAGGGCGCCGACCTCCACACCTGGATAGCATACTTCTTAGTCAGCTCCATCTCGCGCTTCGTGCGGTTGCGCAAGTCCTCCATCTCCTCATACAGTCGCAGAAGGGTGTCCTTGAGCTTCTGGAGCTGCTCGTCTTTCACCTGCACCATGCAGGCCGGGGCGCTTATGACGCAGTCAGGCACAGGGCCCGTGGGTGAGCATGGTGCGCACTGCAGCTGCGTTGCTTAAGCAAGCACATGAGCATTCTGAGAGTCAGACAATCGAGCTTGGCTCGCGCAGTACGAGTGCTCGACTCCAGAGGTAGCAGTACTGCTGTCAAGGCAACGGCGCACCTTGAGGAGCGCGTCCGCTTCGCCTAGCGTGACGATGAGATCCTCCTTAGTCAGCTGCTGTGAGATCTCGCGGCCCATGAACGTGAAGCTCGGCGGCGGGGCTGCCGCGCTTCCGTCCTGCGGCCCTGCCTCCCCCTCAGCCTCTCCAGCCCCCTCTTCCACCCTCTCCTGCTCCATGTCCGGCGTCGTGTGCGCACCTTCCACTGGACGTTGCTCATGCGGGCTAGCCCCAGCGCCGCCCTCCTTGGGGGCTCCGCTGCCAGCTGACCCCTCTGTAGAGAAGCCCGCCGTGTGCAGAGCCGAGCGCCAGCCCCGCAGCGGCTCGTCTAGAAGCGGCAGCGCCGCTGCAGCACGAGTTCCAGCCTTCGGCACCCCGACGCGGATGCGTGCGACACAAGTCAGCGGTGCCGGAGCCAGGCCAGCTTCCACGGACGCCCATGGGATCAGGATCTCAGGTGCTTGAATGGCTACGCACGACCGAACATGCGATCACACAGCACAGTGGTATGCAAAGCGCGTGGCGCAGCTTGCGCCACTGAAAAAACATCGTGGGGAATGAGCTGCACCTGGGGTCGCCAAAAAGGTGGTGAAGGCGTGAGCCGCAACGTGCGGGCCGGAAGCGGTTGCGGCGCCGCCGGCGAGGCCTCGGCCAGCGGGGCGGCCAGCCGGCAGCAGCCCCGCCACAGGAGCGAGCGGGCCAGCCGGCCCGGAGCGGCCATGGCGACCACTGTGGCAACGCCGGCGGCGGCTCCGACGTGGGCTCAGAGACTGCGGAGGCAGCGAGCCGAGTGGAGCCGCGCTGGTGCGCCGAGACGTGGGCGAGCGGCAGCTGGAGCGCAGAGCAGAGGGGCTTGCCCCGGGGCGATGGCGTCTGGTGGGCGCCCAGAGCGCGAGCTGGAGGGAGGGGGCCGCGAGCTTCTCCAGGAGCTGTGTGGCAGCTCGGGCTGGTGCATGGAGCGGTAGCGTGGGGGGGTTTTGAGGGGGTTCTAGACCTCCACGTAGACTCCACGTGGGACGCCACGTCGGACCTGGCGCTGCCACGACTCGGCGCCACGGCGGCGTCCGACAGGGACCGGGGGCCAACGGTGACTAGCCGGTTACGTTAGACTCCGTGACGACGNTCCATGGCGCCGGGGCATTGCAGCTGCCGCGGCGGAGACGGCGGCGGCCCTGGCTGCGCGGGCGCGGCGCCCGCGGCCCTCCGCAGCTGAGGCTCTCGGCGACGGCGCTGGCTGAGCGGCGCCAAGCTGACGGACTCGGGACGGCCCTCCGGCTTCCATATTGTGGCCCCAGCGATCCTGGCCAGCAGCCGCCACCGGGGGCGCCTGCGCTGGCCCCCGCAGCCGCACATGAGATCGCCGTGGAGCTACGCGCCGAGCTCTGACGGGGCGCCGGGCGAATCCTCCGCGGCCGCGGGGCCCGCGACGGGCCCGCCGCCGCCATGTGCCGCTTCATGGCGTATCTCGGCACGCCCTGCCTGTTGGCGGACCTGGTGACCAAGCCCTCGCGCTCGCTCACGCGGCAGTCGTACGACGCCAAGGAGCGGCTGACGGGCCACGGGTACCTCAATGGCGACGGCTTCGGCATCGGCTGGTACTCGCCCGAGGCGCGGCAGCATGGCGACCCAACGCCCTGCATGTTCTCGTCCATCCAGCCCGCGTGGAACAACCGCAACCTCGAGCGCCTGGCCAACAAGATCGTCTCGCCGCTCATCTTCGCGCACGTCCGCGCCGCCTACCCGGGCATCCCCGTAAGCGACTCCAATTGCCAGGTGAGGCCCCGCCGCTTGGCCACTTGCTGCACTTGAGCAAGTCAGGAGGGGTGTATTTGTCGCAGCCCTTTGGGGCTCTGATTCAGGGCCTTCTCTTGGGCTGCTATTATGCAAGAGTTTCGTGCACGAATAACAGCGTGCATGTAGAAGCAGGCTTGGAAGTTGCACGCAGCAATGCGCCCATGGCAGCACATTGTTCATGTGTCAGAAGTAGAAGCCCAGCTGTTTGTACCTGCAACTACTTTGAAGGTTCAAGGCATAGGACTTATCTGTCAGAGTGGGTGCTGCATGGAAATAAGTCAGGTTCTAGCCCAAGATAACCACGTGACGGTGTGCCTAGATGGACAGGGAACTGCAGCAAATTGTCAGGGTACTAACGTGTAGAAGTGTGTTTGCTGCAGCCCTTTGTCTGCGGGAGGTACTTATGGATGCACAACGGTGGTGTGGGGGGCTTCAACCTCGTCCGGCGTCGGCTCTTAGATACACTCCGTGATGATGTTTATGAGCAGTGTCCCAGCTTTGAGTCTGACTCGGGCATCTGTTTTGCGCTCTTCCTCAACAACATCGATGATGTTATGATTGAGCTCCCACCTGGTAAGTGTGAATTGTTCCTTAAGTAGTGTCTCTCAGCAGAGTGGGTGTGAGGAAGTTTGAGCTCTCTAGACACTGTCAGGCAAGAGTCTGACATCTAGAAGCCGCAGCAGCTTCTTGTCAGATTTGCAGCAGTGTGAAAAGGCCAGTACTGCTTCTCTTCTTACTTTCACTAGTTGACATTGTGCTGTCTCGCAGTCAGAGCGAAGTCAGAGCTTCGGCTTGTAGGCTGACAGCGTTATGTGCGATTGGCAGAGGAGTTGGTGGCAAAGATGAACGCGACAATCGACCTCATAAATCGCATATGTTCAGAGGCTGGCCTTGGTCAGGAGGAAAGCCTATTGAACTTTGTCGTTTCTGATGGAAAGACAGTCGTCTCAACCCGTTACACCAATATTGTTGGGGAACCAGGGGCCTCTTTGTATTATGCTTCTGGCTCCAAGTTCGAGTGTGCGAACAGGAAGAGCAATGAGTACTTCGTAAAATACTCAGACCGACGTGGCCTTCTTGGAATCGTTGCATCAGAGCCTCTCACAGATGAGAGTGCTGATTGGATACAGGTCTGAGACATACCACTTGTCCCTCTAGAGGCCACCACAACTGAGTTGCATGGTACGTAAGCTGCAGTTGGTAGAGACCACGCAGTCAACAACAAAGCCATGACAGTATTGGAGGTTGCCCATTGGTCTGGCTAGCTCTTGCTCATCTCATCCTGTCGTGGTGTTGTTTGCAGGTTCCCCGCAACACCATGGTGGTCATGACTCGCTTCAAGGGAGAATTCGTCGACCTCATATTGGTACCAATAGGAGCGCCACCTGCAGTGCAGCGGGACATATCTCGCAGTTTCAAGGCCCTCGCAAGCTGCTCTTCCACCTCATTGAAGATCTCACTTAAGAAGGAGCCTGGGGCAATTCTTCCACCTGCAGATGTGCCTCTCGTGACCTCTCCTCGTCACACCATGACTGGGCATGGATCGCCCGTGCTGGCGCTGGCGGTCGATGGCAAGAAGGTCGTCTCGGGCTCACAGGAAGGCGTCATCTGGCTGTACGACCTCAAGGAGTTCCGCTGCGTGAAGGAGCTGAATGGCCATAGTCAGACCATCTTCTCGCTGAACGTCCACAATGGACTCCTGTACAGCTCGAGCACCAGGGTCGTGAAGATCTGGGACATGGCATCCTTCAAGCTGCTCTCAAGCCTCAGGCACTCGGACGGGGACGTGTTCGCGCTGGCACTTGCGCAGGGACGAGCAGTGGCTGGCCCAGCCGGCACGTCCATCATACGCTGCAATCGCAGGGGCGTCACTACCAAGGAGGTTGTCGCCAGAGGGGCTGACAGACCTGGCCAAATCAGTGGAGCTTCCAGCTCGTCTGCACCACTGCAGGGAGACTCCACTGAGGTGCTAGATGAAGCAGCAAAAAGTCCAAGAGAGAATGGGGACTGCGCGCTTCAGTCGAGCACTAATGTAAGTCAGACTGCTAGTGGTATTGGTCGGATACAGGGGAGTCACAGCCATGCACAGGTAGTCAAAGCAGATCAGGAGCTTGAGAGGTCGAAGACATTTGTGAGCCCCGTTCTGCCTGTCAATGCTGAGAGCACAGCGTTGCCTAATGGACACGAAGAGACGCCTGTACTCGGTAATTTGGAAAGATGGAACTCTGCCAAAATCCACCCTCTACTAGAGAAGGTGGGATCCATGACCATTCCTCCCCATGAAAGGGAGGCCTTCTTCAACAAGGCCGGCGCTCAGCTTGTACTTGCAGAGCCTTTGACCTCTTACAGTGAAGGGCAGAGGTCATCAGGCACATCTCCTTTACGTCCTCGGTGGCTCCCTGAATCGTCGTGTACAAGCACAGAGCCGACGCTGGTTCTGACTGACACTGAGAGGATGGGTCACTGCAGCCGGGTGTATGCACTTGTGATGTGCAACCCCTTCCTCTGCAGTGGGGCTGGCGATGGTTTTGTCAAGGTCAGCATGGCGTAAAATGCGGGCAAATCCCTAGCATTGCCTTATGCCTTCGATTGAAGCAATGGCTCTCCATGTCATTGTACAGAATTGCCAGTCACGAGCGACTAAGCTGAGGGACACTCTTCATTCCATTCAAGACTTGCATGTGCAGGTGTGGAGTTTAGCCACTGCTTGCTGTGTTGCTACATTACATGGTCACAAAGGGGGTGTCATGGCCCTGGCAGCCATCCAGGAAGCCGAGAGAAGCGATGGGCGCCTCCTCAGTGGTCAGGATATTTGTTAAGAATTGTTTGAATGATATTGTTGACTATGTCTCAATCCTTGCACTGTAGCAAAAGCAGGATGAAGGTGACTTATTGTCGCTTCTGACTAATGTCTCTATTCTTGATTGTGGTATGCAAAGCTGTGATTCTCAAGGCATTTACTCGGTCTGAGCAGGCTCAAGGGACAACACCATCAGAGTATGGGACCTGGCCACTCTCTCTTGCATCACTACTATTACAGGACACTCAGATGACGTCCTTGGCCTTGCTATTGGTGAGTGTATGATATTTCCCGATTTCAGCAAGTCTTTCTCTCCTACATTGGAAATTCCTTTGTTATATTTTACACCCTCTATCCTGAAAGAGTGGTCTCCTTTACATCTCTCTCAGATGCTACTTTGATTTAGCTTATTTGCAAGCTTGTTGACAAATTGCATTGCATAGCATAGGCAGATTGCACATTAAGTGTCCAGTCCCATATCGCTCATGCACTGTTCAGGATCGCGAGATGAGTTTTACAGTGCTTCAGTGGACCAGACTGTAAGGTGATGCTTACTCTATTTGGCCAGCGAGATGCACTGATGATTGTGGTGATTGAGCGTTGCAAGCTGGCACAAGTGGTTCCCTGACTATTCCCTCTGAATTGACATTGAAGACACTGTCCAAAGCTTAAACCAAAATCGATTAGGCATTATGTTTTCTTGCACTGCAGAAGATATAACTAGGAAGCCTTCAGTCATGTAAATGCATAATACTTTTAAGGAACTTGCAGTGAGGTCACCAGACAGCTGTTGGTCCTTCGCATCAGTCTCAGAAGCCTGAGTTCCATTGTGGCAGGATGTGGAGCCTGGTAACGTATGAATGTTTGCGCATTTTTCTCTACGAGGGCTCCAATTTTCTTTCCATCGCTTGCACTGCGGATGGTGTCCTCACTGGCTCTAGGTACTTACATGGGCCACTTGACTAGTCTGCTGTTAGTTGTGAAAATACACTTGGAGAATGAGATTTCTGCTGTTGACTAGCACTTAATGCAGCATAAGAGTAACCCAAAAGACTCTAGCGGCCACATCATTGGGCTTGATGGGTTTCTGTGCACTGCCTCTCTGGCAGCGACGGGTTAGTGCGATATTGGGAGGTTGGCGTGACTGACATCACTTCTTGTCTTGGCCCACCAACACCCAAGACCATTCGTAGCCAGGTATTGTTTGTCAGCTGGTGAAACTTGAACTTTACAGAGAGGTGTAAGTTTGTCATCAATCCAAGTCCTAGTGTTAACACTTAGGTGTGTGCCTTTAATATCCCAGGTCTGCCCCAACTTGTTTGGGTGGACATTGCATAATTGTTGGTGGGCCATCATTGCAATTATTAGGCTACTCATAGACCTGATATTCTCGCAGATTTGGCTGCATCAGACTTGCTGATAGTGGGTACTTGTTGCTGCTCAGTGCACAAGTGGGAGTCGAGAAGAGCATGCTCTCATGGAGGAGAAGCTGAGAAAGTTTGTCCGCATCCGCACATTCAGTACAGACAAGTCCAAGTCTGCTCAAGATCGGGTATGATAGATCATCATGATATTATGTGCATGACACAGAGTCATGTATTCCGCAACTGCTCTGGTGACTTCCCAGGTCATCACTGTCGCTGTGTAGCCAGGCATGTTCACAGCAGCAGATGTATCAACCGTTTGTACTAAATTGCGGTGCTGGCTTACGATTCTCTTACTTGGCATGGAGTTGACACTACAAGATATCGTCACATACTTTTAGTGATTGTGTTGCACATGTTGAGATGCATGAGCTGAAGCTCATATTGCGCTTGTGTGTACTGTCTGACTAGGCATGGAAGGGGGCAAAGTACCTCATGGGCCTACTAGAAGACCTTGGCGCAGAAGCTAAACTTGTGGTCACAGTAGAAAATACCAATCCAGTTGTCTTTGGCCGCATTGTACAGGTCAGTCTAGGAGGTTCGCATTGGCAGAAGTCAAGTCGATCTTTGTGCTGCGGTCTGTAGCTTTTGTTTGCATGTGGTCTTGCTTGGCTGCTGACTTACAATTGCAAGCTCAAGCATTCACAGCCAAACATACGTAATCCTTTGTCAAGCATGCGGCGCTGGGGGCCAGGATCCAAGCAAGCTGACCGTAGCCATCTGTGGACACTACGATGTTGCGGAAGTTGCCGAGGACAAGTGGACCACAGATCCGTTTGATGTTACTGCAATTGATGGCTATTTACATGGAAGAGGGGTCTCTGATAGCAAGGGGCCCTTGGTTGCTTCCATCTTTGCTGTAAAAGTAAGACCTGGCATTTCATGATAGTTTTATCAGTGTCGTGGGCCTGTCCTCTTAGTCGCGCTTCCATTGATAAGCAGAGCAACAGTGCAGAGCTCATTTGTGTGTGGTTTTGAGTTCTTGCCTGTCGCCCAATGGTACTTGCTGAATCAATGTGCAAAAGCGTGTTCACAGTGTAGATCCTTCAGAGACATGAATCATCTGTCTGCTCTTCTCAGGAGCTAGTGACAAGTGGAGAGTTGAAGGCGAATGTTATCTTCATCATTGATGGCATGCAGGAAAGCGGCTCGCAGGTGACAGTCTAGATTAGCCAGGTTATATGTATGACAGCCTTGTCCATGCTCGTACTTGTTGAAGGAAGCCACTACTAGAATCAATGTTCGTAAACTTGACAGCACCATCACCTTAAGGTCTTCTTGGGTTTCCCACTTGTACTTGTTCCCTTGTACTGCACTCAGAGGTTAGTTGGGGTGGAACCAGCTGCTCAGCATCACAGGCTGGTCTACACTTGTGTGCAGGGCTTTAGAGAGGCTGTGCAAGCTAACCTTGAGTGGTTTGAGGGCACGGGTTTCATCCTGTCGGCCAGTGGCTCCTGGTTCAAGTGAGTAACTCTTTGTGCTGCAGCAGTATTCAAAATGCACAGATCTGCGATAGTAATATCTTTGAGCACCCGCAAGTCTGGCAGTGGCTTGCTGCATAACATGCGTCATGCATGACCTTGCTTACGGAACCCAGACTACAGAGCACCACAGAAAGGCTCATCTGCCACTTGTCTCAAAGTATGTGTTGCCACTTATGTATCCTCAAAGTATGTTTTGCCCAACCTGCAGCAATGAGTACCCTTGCTTGACATATGGCATGAGGGGTTTAATCTGCCTCGAAGTAGAGGTCAACGGGCCTGCGAAGGACCTTCATTCTGGCACAGATGGAGGAGCTTTCTCCGAGCCCATGAATGACCTTGTGACTGTCCTCTCTCACCTTGTTGACTCCAACAATATGATCCTCATTCCAGGTGTGCTTATATGGTCCTTTTGAAGCTTTGCTAAGGCAGTGATTTTGTGCCTGCAGATGCTGCTTGATACTGCTTTCAGTATGCTTTCGAGGTCCACTTGAATTTCTTTCTGGTATGACGGAGTGGTGGAGTGTGTGCTTTATTTGTTCCAGGCTTCTATGATGACGTAAAGCCTCTAGATGATGAGGAAGCAGCGCTCTATGAGGAGCTGTCCTTTCAAGTCGAAGACTACAAGGTCAATTACACTATGCAGTTGTACTCCTACACTCTTCCTCATTCTGAAGCAGATGCTTCATGCTGGAGTGAGAATAGTCCACTCCCTCGGCCAGTTTGTGAAAGCTCGTCTCACTGGCTTGCACCTGCATCTGGCCAGCGCAGGTTGCAAGTGGATTACGAGCTCTAGCAGCCTCCTCTCCGAAAGATGTCCTGCTAAATAGGTGGCGAAACCCGTCACTCAGCATAACTGGCATTGATTCAGCTGCACATGGATGGTCGGTCATTCCAAGGAGCTGCACAGCCCGGGTGCGTCTCTCGGTCAAGGTTTTTGGAGATTGGTACCTCCTAAGCACAGTCATGTTTGCCAATAAGGGAGAATAGCGACATCATTTTTGGTAGTGCTGCTTTAGACGGCCATGCTTGTGACACAGGATTTGCACAGGCAGTGAAAATTTATCGCGAGCTCAAAGAAAGATGCGTGCCCTATTTGCTTCTGTCCTTCATGCCTGGAGGCTTTTGTTGTGGTGCTTTCAGGTCTGTATCAGACATGTGCCCGACCAGAACCCAGAGAGGCTCGTGGACAAGTTCCGAGGTCACATTAGTCATGAATTTGCAAAGTTGCGGTCAGTTGGCAACAAGATCAACGTCAGAGTCGCTCACGTTGGAGACTGGTGAGTGATGTGTTCAATCTGGTCTTGGAGTAGTGCTCATTCTCATTGTTTACAGCTAGAAAGCAAGTTCCCATCTGGCTTTTCAGTCCGAAGCTGAAGATAGTTCTTCTCTGTTGGTGTCTAGGCTGCAACTTTCTTGACTCACCAGCAAAGCAGATACACTGAGCAAGTCTTAGTCACAACATACCTCTCCAAGAGAATTGACTTTGCATCAGTTTAGAAGCTTCCTTCAGGAGAAGCAGGGGTTAAGCTCACCCTCTTTTTGTGAGATGTGAAGTGCAGAATGTGCTGGCGTGCTTGACACAAAATCTGCGCTTGCACAATCTGACAGGTGGTTGGCTGATCCTAATTGTCATTTTTACAAAACTGCTGAGAAGGCCATCGAGAAGCAGTGGGGGATGCGGCCTATGTATGTAACCTTGGGTCTTGCACCTGTCACAGGTTCTAGCAGATGTTAACTTGGTCTTGGTCTGGTTATCTAGCACTTTGGTCTTGACATATAGTACCATTTTGTATGTATGACATGTATCACAAGTAGCTAGTCTGGCAAGTAACAGAAAGTTTGTGCAATGCTCCAACTCGGTGGTAATGACAAGAGAAGTGTTGATCCACACCATCGTCCAACCAAATTATCTGATAAGCACACCTTACATGTCTTGCAGTCTCAAGGTCTTGCATGTGTCCTGCTGCAGGTATGTGAGAGAAGGCGGCACTTTGCCGGTGTTGCCATTCTTGGAGAAAGTGCTGGGTGCACCAGCTCTGCAGCTACCAATCAGTCAAGCGACTGATCATGCGGCACCTCATGTACTTTATGCCACGCAACACCATTAGGACGACTATGTAGCTACTGTTGATTGTTAGTGTTAGTTTTAAGAACTGCTGCAAGGGCCGTTACTGTCTTCTCACCTGCTTCAGTGCACCTCTCTCTGCTTGTGCAGAACGAGAGGCTTCGGTGGATGAACTTTGTGAGAGGCAAGGAGGTCATCAGAGACCTCTTGTATGCTTTAGGTACATCTTGATGCATCTAGTTGCAAATTCTTCATGAAACTCGCCCCTCAAACCAGCAACTTGTCGATCATACATCGGCAGGGCAGCTTCGGACGAGGGTGTAGCCATCCTGACCCACCCCCATTCTGCCTAGCGGCTTCCCCATTTTATCGGACAAGCTCAGTGTATCTGGGTGTAGCATCCACCTTGCTTGACATTCTCCAAGCTTAGCCTCTTTGCTGCCTGGTTGTGCCGCTTCTGTAAAATTGTTCTGAATTTGGCACATGCAATGCGTGCCCCAGCCTCCTAACGAGTATACCTATGCCTGCACTTAGCATCCGGGAACCTTGCGCCACGCTTCTGAAGCATGAAACCAAGACCATGCATGAAACTGATGTAGCTTCCGTCTCCTGCTTGTGCAGCTTTTGCATGAGCTCTCATGCAAAAGCTGATAACGTTAGTTGAAACACCTGTTACACTCTGCCAGTAAAACATGTGCATCATGTTCACGAAGAAGTGATCTAGGAAGGAATTTGCATATGCATCACTGCATGGCAAACATATTTCTTCTCTCTATAGTCAGTTCGTAGGAATATCTCTAACACTACTGCTTATCCAGTGAAAGCAGGGGGCAACATACCCCAAACAATAAGCTGGAAAATGGTCTACTGTTCAAACAAAGAAAATGGCAGCCGGCTAGAGTCAGCGGCATCACGGTACCAAAATGTCCACTCTGCAACTTTGCTGGGTTGTAAGTATTTACACAATATTGCAGATCGTGTGCGTCAAGCGTCATGACCACCTTAAGAAGTGACCCATGTAAACCTTAGAAAGCCTTGAGATAAGCTTGTCAAAGTGCCACATAATGTGCAATTTCCTTGCAGGTGTGCACATGTTAGATCTCCTATGCAGTGGCCAGCTCGGTGGTCAAATCCACGTTGTTGGAATGTGGCGGACAAGCCGGAGGGGCGTCAAGGAGGTACACCTGGCGAGCCTCGGTGGCCAGCAGGGCCGCGGCTGTGCCGACCACGCGGAGGGCGGCCGCCTCCTGGGCCGAGTGCTGGGCAAGCTTGAGGTTCTCGACCAGCTCCTCCACCGGCAGCCGCACAGCATCCTTCCGCACACCTATGTCGTGCGCAACTCTGTGGCAGACGGGTGGGGGGCAGCAGCAACTGGCCGTCAGGAGATATGCCACCTCAATGTGTGAAATTAAGGATTGCATTCTCTAAGCAGATAGCATTGCATCAGCAATAGCCTCGGAGGAAAATGGGTTAAAATGTATGGGTGAGAGCAGACCTTCCCCAGTAGTAGAAGCCGGCGACGAGGGCGAGCGACACGGCGGGGCCAGAGGCGGTGAGCATGCGGGCGGGCGCGGACAGCGCCGCAGAGTGGAAGGCGCCGATGATGGACGCCGCCTGGGCGCTGCCGCCGAGCCGCGTGCGGTCCGGCAGCACCAGGAGCTCCGTCTTGCAGTAGACGGCAAAGTCCTCGCAGTTGTTGTCAAACAGCTGGTACTCGCCGAAGCCGTGGGCGAGGAGGCAGCGCGCGCGGCGCACGGTGGCCTCCGCACCGTGCGCCGCCGTGAGCGAGCAGGTGCCGCCGCGCTTGCCCAGGAAGCTGAGGACGTCGGCCGAGTAGGCGTAGCGGTAGAGCGGGCAGCCGGAGAGGAAGCAGGCGAGGCAGGAGTCGACGACGCCGTGGCTCAGGCCGTGCAGGCCACAGGCGGCGCACATGGCGTTCTCGGCCGCCGGCGGCGCGGAGCTGGCGAACATGACGTCCAGGCGCGTGCCGGTGCCCAGCTCGCGGTCCCGCCCGCGCGTGAAGTGAATCACGCGGCCGCCGCCAACATAGATCCCTATGAAACCAGTGCGCGCTTAACGCAGTGAGGTCCATGACCAGGAAGGCGAGTGTTGGGCGGCGCCGGCAACAGTTGCGGCGCATCCTGTGCAGGCCCGCTACGCTGCGCTGCTTGCTCGCCTCTGGCAGCCACTCCTGCTGTGGCGGCAAACGACAGCCAAGCGGCTACCAAGAGCAAAACGGCTATCTTTGAGGCGGCGGTCATGCCAGCATCATTGCCAGCGAGCGTGCTGGCGGCTGCACAAGCGAAACCGCGGGTTCTGGTGCGCTTCATTGTCCTCTATACATAGGCTCGCTACATACTCCACGCAAGAGATTTGCGGCGGCGGCGGCGGCGGCGGCGGCGGCGGCGGGCTCACCGTGGTGGGCGTACAGGTAGCCCCGGCGCCACGAGTAGATGTGGTCGCCGGGCGCCAAGTCCGCCTCCGCGACGCGGTTCGACAGCAGGCCCATGCCGCCGCCGCCGCCGCCGCCGCCGCCGGCGTTGCGGGCGCAACCGGCGGCGGCGGCGGCGGCGACGGCGGCAGGGGGTAAGACAGGCCCTGGTATGGGGAATGAGAAGTAACGTGGCTGCCGATGTCCAAAGAGAGGCTGTTGATGGGAAGGCGCGCGGAGGAAAGGAAGAAAATAGCTCTCACAACGGGGCTGAGGGCTGTGACAGAATGCCCAAAAACAATCTGACAATGGACTGTGAACGGCCGGCCAGGTGCCCACAGCGGGCGTAGTTCATGAGTATGTCGGAGCGGGAGCCACTGGCGAGAAGTCTGCGGGGCGCCATCGATCATCCGCCTCCGATCTGCGGAGTCGTGGATTTTTCGGCGGGACCCCCTTTTCGGGCTCCGCGTGCGGCGGGCCACCTGGCGGCCGCTACCCCAGCTTCCCGGAAGCCCGGCCCGCGGCGGGGGCGGCGGACGCGGCATTCCCTCTTCTCCCCACCCTCTTGGCAGCCGGAGTTCTGGATTCCTAAGGTCAAGGGCCGACGAGTTAGGGCATCCCGGCGCCGGGGGACGACCCAGCCGCCTTTCGGGCCGGGACGCGACGAGGACGTCGCAGCCGGGACCACCGACGGGACGCCGACGCGAATCCGACGGGGCACGCCCGCTCTGTCGCGTCGACGCCGACGCCCTAGATGCCGACGTGGCCACGGCGGCGCGCCAGTGACGGCCCTCCCCCGCCGCCTGGCCCGTGCTCAAGACGTGCTGACGGTTCCGAAAATTGGTATCTGTTTCCTCAGAAGATGAAGCTAGAAATGCCGAGGAAGCGGCATGACGCGTTAGAATAGCCGCGGTACTTATGACGGACGCCGTGGGATAAATCTTCTCCTCGACTCAAGATGGACGGGTGGGGATACCCCTCGGGGCGCGCGCCGCCACAATTCCAGCCTCCGCTTAAAGGTAAGAGACTCGCTTCTTGGATGTACACGTTATACAGGGATGTACGCCGTAGCGTTCGCCCGTGTTCTAAAGCACGTCAAGGTCGTGGATCTTGGAACTCCACAGCCCGCCGTTTAATCCCATGTCGCGGAGCGGGCAACGCACCACCCAACCCAACCACTACTTAAACCCCCCGCTTGCAAGGCACAAATATACCTTTCTCGGCCTTTTGGCTAAGATCAAGTGTAGTATCTGTTCTTATCAGTTTAATATCTGATACGTGACCCATCGGGTCACATGATATTAATCTAATTTTTCGGGGGGGCGGGACCCACAGGGGTAGCTTGCTGCTCGGGCCCGCCAGCGTCGCCCCGGTATTGCACTACTTCCGGGGAGGGCACACCCCACCCACCAACTCCCCAGCGGGGGGGTTCCCAATGAGCAAAAAACAAGCAGGACACCACAGCAGGCCCCCCACCTGTTTCGGCCTAACCTCCCGATTGAGGCGTGGGTCATATCGTTCCATGACAAGGAGTGACAAGGTGTAGGGTCGTTTGAACATTTCGCGCCGTAGCCTGGTTCTGATACGCTTGTGCATAAAGTCAATCATTTTAGTACATGCAAAGTAGCTGGCCATCCCTTGACCACAAGAGAAGATATAGACGATTGCCCAGAAAGATTGATCTGACAAACATCAAATCGGCTAATCACACAAGAAGAACAATGTTGAACAATTGGAGCTTATGAAGCTCTAAATGCTTGTGCTCGTTACACATACACATACAGAGATTCATGCGTTTGTGCTTCAAATGTTCTGGGTATTCATTCAGCCTTACTCCACCTCGGTGTTGCACCTAGTTGCTCAATCAGTTGGCCAACGAGAGGTGTTTTCCAACAATGATCACTGCTGGTCTGGTTTATTAATGTATCCAATCATTGTAACAGAGCACGATAGCTCCCAAACGCCCTCTTCTTGCCCTCCGACCTCCAGTCTCCCCCTCCCACCCTCAGGGATGCCATCACCGTCGCACCTTAGACATTGTAGGTGTACAACCTGGCGGAGGCCCATGAGCTTTGGTCAATGTGGTCGTGACGGAGACGTACAAGAGTCCAGCATCGACCCACATTGCTGGAAACGCAGTGGGAAGTGCAAAGCAGAGAAGGCTGCAGCACTACTCTGACTGAGGGAGAAGGCGCGCGGTGCGCATGAAACGGAAGGGCCAATTCAAGCCAGTACATTCTCAAGCAGAATGTTGTCATGTAGCCTTCTCAAAAACAAGGCTACATGAGACGAAGCCCTATGTTACTATAGCTAAGGTAACAGTGTGACATTAGTACCCACAAGTGAGCAGATGTCCCCCGCGGAGGACTACCCCTCAGTGATCACTTTCTACCAGCCGCAAATTGACACCTTTGGCTGCATGGGTCCTCCGGTTTCGTAGTGTACTTGAGAACATCGCAAGTCTAGGATATGCACGACGTGAGGATATACTTCCAGCCCAGAATGGGCATGCCAGCAGCCTTTGTCATTTTTGCAACGTCATGTGTCAGCCCGTTGGCAGCGAGCTCACGCTCATGCTTTGCACCAGAAAGCTGGTCGAGCCTTAATCGGTGGCACAAGAGCTTGTGATTGACGGGTCGATGGTCGGGCATCAGTTAGCGACCTCTACGTGCTAACTCGTGGTTACTGAGCGGGTCAGCTTAGCAGCAGATGATGTACATCTGTCAATGTGCTTGCCTGTGTACCTGGCCAGTCAGGCCCTCCATCATTCAATGCACACCCCATTCCTGCCACCAACATGCGCCATTGCATTTGCTCTCATCAAGCTTTAGTGGCATTCCTTCCTCTCCGCCGTTACTTGAGGGAACAAGAGGGGCAGTATCCGAAAGAACACACGGTTATGGCTGGTCAAAGCGAACCTCTACAATGACATTAATGAAGGATGTCATAGGTTAGGCTCCCCAACACCCCTTGGAATGCGCATGGATTGAAATAGCCAAGTCGAGCCAGTGCGCATTCTTTGAAAGGCCAAGTTGAGCTATTGCACCAAGGGAACGACGGGGGAGCCACCAATGGACCAGGTGTGAACTGCTCTGCAGAAGGCCGGCATCCTTACTCAACTAAGAAATTTCATCCCAAAAGTGCGCATGATGTGTGAGGGAGGCCAAATCAAGCCCAGTACATGTGCAGGCAAAAGCTAGTGCAAAGAATGGGGCTACATGAAGCGAATCCCTATGTAAGGGGGCTAAGGTGACTGCAGAATAACCAGCTGAAGGAGAACTGTATTATCCACGAGTGAGCACATACAGATTTGACAAGCTAACTTGGGGAGCTCGAGCACCGCTACGGAAGCCAGTGGCCTCTTAGACCGCGCTCAGCATGCTGATGTGTGGCCAACGCTTGGGAGCGCTGCATATCTAGCAAAACGCCGCAATCGGTAACATAGCAGCTTACACCTGCGGATGCTAGTATGCCCCAGGCTGACCTCCTGACGAAGGAGGGCGATGGGCGAAAGGCCAGCCTAGCAAATGATAAAGATTCTTCTCTCTCGAGCTGCTACAAAGTCAGGCCACCGGCTTCCGTGGCGGCTGTCCGGCTCCCCAAGTTAGCTTGTCGAAAATGTATGTACTCACCCGTGGATAACAATATCACACTGCTACTTTGCCACCTTGGCATAGGGCTTCGTTTCATGTAGCATTGAATTTGCACCACTCGTTTTGCCTAAACAACGTAGTGGCCTAGAAATTGGCCTCCCTTCCTTCTCGATCGGCGAGCCCTTGCTGATAAAGCTTCACTTGTCGGGCAGAAGGCCGCTTTCTCGCCAATGCTGCTGGCCGTGGCGGGCGCCCCAGCCAGCCGGCGTGCGGCGCGTCCGCCATGTGGCACCGCGACATGGATCGCCACTTTGGAGCGGCCGCCTCCAAAGTGGCAGGTGCTCCCCCCTCCTCCGCGGCGAGGCGCTGGTCACACGCTTGAGCTGCTGCTGGGGAGAGACAAAAAGCCCCTGCCCGCTCACTCTCGCGCGGGCTCCCCATATCACCGCCTCGAAACCAGCGGCAGTGGCGGCGGCGGCGGTAGGATCTCCCGATCGCCGCTCGCTTAGCTCGGCATTGCCCCGCCTGCGGCTCGCGGCGCACGGCGGCGCGTTTGGCGGCGGCGTCGGCGACCATGAAGGAGTCCACGCGCACGCTAGTGGTGCTGGCGGCCACAACCGGTGCGGCCTTGCTCGCCTATCACTATACGCAGAGCCAGCGCAAGCGCAGGAAGGACAGCCTGGTCGATCGCCTGGTTGCCGACTTCGAGGATGCCTGCTCCAGCCCGACCGAGGTACCTTCGCCCTGTCAGCTCTGCGCTGGCCACCTGCCGCAGTGCGGCAGGCTCTTGGCCTAGGTCTGCGAGCCGATGCAGCGTCGTCAGATATATTGCGGCTTTTCGCCTCCTGCCGTGCTTTGCTTGACGTGCCGGCTGTCTGCTCCTCAGCGTTTGCGCGACATTGTGGACGCCATGGACACCGAGATGCATTCTGGTCTGCAGAAGAACTCCAGCAGCAGGCTCAAGATGCTTCCGTCATTTGTCGACAACCTACCTGACGGGTAAGCCTGGAGACGGCGCTAAAGTACAGCTTGCGGTGTATACTGCTCTTACAAAACCCCCAGAACCTAGATGAGAATCTGTAATTGCATGGTGGCCCTTGAGGACCCTCGCAACTGTGTCCCTTACCTCAGTGCAGCATTCGTCTTTGAGAGGAGGTGCTCCAGCAAAGAAAATAAGAGGGATCTCCAGCAGGGACTGCTTGGACAGGAAATAGATGGAGCAAGAAATCTTGATTGCAGATGGCTGCAATGACCCCTCAGCGTTTGCTGCTTCTTGAAAGATGCTGTTGGCTGCCAGTATGCAAGCTGCCTAATACAACAGCTGACTGCTTGCAGAAATGAGAAGGGGCTATATTATGCACTCGACCTGGGTGGGACCAACTTCCGAGTACTGCGAGTCATGCTCGGAGGGAAGGAGAAGCGCATCATACGACAGGAGTACGAGGAGGTGTCGATACCTGCGGCGCTCATGCTTGGTACCACTGAGGTGCGTGGGCGCTTGTCTCAGCCTGTGCTGGATACGACTGCTGCTAGCACTAGTGCTGACAATGAGTTGGTCAAAAGCTATGGTGTCTTCTCCTTCCTTGACTTGTCATTGCTTTTCACAACAGGAGCTGTTCGACTTCATCGTTGACGAGCTGAAAAGCTTTGTTTCCAAGGAGAGCGAAGACTTCAAGCCACATGCTGGACAGCACCGAGAGCTTGGCTTCACATTCTCATTCCCTTGCAACCAAACAGCTATCAATGGTGGTTCACTTATACGATGGACTAAGGGATTCAAGGTTTCAGGCACAGTAAGAGCCATCAAATGCCTCAGTGCTCTTGCTTACTGGCTCCACAAGACAACAAACAGACTGTCAAGTCTGCTTGTTGCACACTATTTGATTGAACCGATGAGTATGCTGGTCACACACATCTGTGACAGGTCGGCAGAGACGTGGTCAAGGTTCTTGAGGATTCCATCAAACGGAAGGGGGTGGACATCAGGGTTGCAGCCCTGGTGAGATTCAGCAGGCACTTATGTACATCATCCGATTAGAGACTGCTGTGCCATGAAGTTTTTGTCGTCGATTGAGCTTGCCCAAGCTACTCTCAAGGCATATTCATAAACCTAGCTTCATCTTCTGAACAATATACTTGATGCAACCCCATGCTTTACGCTCATTGATTGCCATTTCAGCTTGGCCATGGCCAAGCAGATTAGCAAGTGATGCCTAACCTCCTGTGCTGTCTGTGAAGGTCAATGACACTGTCGGCACTTTAGCTGGAGCAAGATACTGGGATCCGAATGTGATGGTAGCGGTCATTCTGGGAACTGGTTCCAATGCTTGCTATGTGGAGGATATAAGCAAAATTGGCAAGTGGGAGGGACCTAAACCAGCCTCCAACACTATGGTACTACGTGCATATCCTGCAAGCATGCAACCTAGACTAGATATCATGGACCCCCCCCAAGCCACTTTCTTACTGATGCCATGGACATGGGGTAATGTACACTTTGCTCACTTGCTGCAAGTTCCTTCTTGGATGCAGGTTATCAACATGGAGTGGGGCAATTTTATGTCACAGTACCTCCCTCTCACCTTTGCTGACAAACAGCTGGATGCGGAGTCACTCAATCCTGGGGAGCAGGTGAGGCCCAGCAGACAGCGGAGAGTTGAATGTGCATTAGGCTGACTTCTGTGCTTTGGTGCTGGCAAGGCACTTCTTGGCCAAACAGAGCTGAATTAAACTACTTTGCCATGACTTGCAGATCTTTGAGAAGCTCATATCAGGCTTGTATCTTGGAGACATTGTAAGACGGGTGCTACTTAAGCTGTCAACAGAAGTAGCCTTGTTTGGACCAGAGGTTCCGCCAAAACTTAAGGAATACGGGACACTGAAGTAAGAAAATGAGTTGGGATGCTTCACTTTGACTCTGTCTAGCAACTCAATGACTGTGTCCAGTAGTTAATGCCACTTGCCTTTAGATTGCCTCCAGGACTGGCAAACATCACTCATCCTCACGTTGACAACTTCAGGACACCGAAGATGTCAAAGATGGACGGTGACACGTCCCAAAACTTGGACCTTGTGGGCCAGCTCATGGCAGAAGAGCTTGAGGTATGCTGGGTTGCTGTGAAGGCCTCAGTGCAATTTCTGACTCTTTGGTCAGACAGTTGAATATGAAGTAGCGATGGAGTTTACAATCCACCATTGACATGACCTTAGGAGTTGTTCCGGTGGTTGTTGTGCTTACGGTTGTGCATTTCATAATTGCAGATCACAAACACAAGCCTCTCGCAGCGACAGCTGGTGCACAAACTTATAGGCATTGTGACCACACGAGGGGCTCGCATGGCTGCGGCTGGAATTGTTGGCGTGCTGAAGAAGATTGGTCGTGACGGTCGGAACCTGGTGGAGGACACCGGCAAGCCCAAGCCGAGGAGTGCTCACCAGCGAACTACCGTGGCAGTTGATGGCGGCCTGTATGAGCACTACCCGCGCTTCCGCCACCACATGCACCAGGCGGTCTCCGAGCTCCTTGGTGATGAGGCATTTGGGTTGATCAGTGTGGAGCTCTCCAAAGACGGCTCTGGCATTGGTGCTGCCTTGCTCGCCGCTTCACATTCACAATACAACAAGCAGGAGGAAGATCGAGGAAGCGAACCAACCGGGAAGGAGTCCAAGGAGTTCAAGGAGTCCAAGGAGTCCAAGGAGTCCAAGGAGTCCAAGGAGTCCAAGGAGTCCACTGACAACACCAGTCACAAGTAGCAAGCTTCCCTCAAGTCTTGGGCCCATCCTAAAGTGCAGTACCGTTCTTCAAGCCATGCGCCTCTTTTGAGGTATAGAGCAGGCAGGCAAAACCTGCACCGGTGCACACTCCTTGCTTGGCCCAGGGAGGTCCAAGCATGCTCCGCTGTGGCAAATGAGCATGTTAAAGAGGAGATGATGCCTTCACAAGCTGCAGGTAGCCCTGATGGTCGCCTGGGCTGCCCTTGATATGGATGAATAATATCTCTTCACTTTTGGTCTCGAAGGAGCACTGCTCGATCCTGCCAGTCCCAGAAGCATGTTTGGATGCCTGCGCAGTGTGTTGCCCTCTGCATTACCACCTCACAAGAACTACCGCTGCCAGCAAGAGGGGGTTGTCCAGGATAGGGCAAGTCACATTCAAAGGACTGGCTCTTGACTGAAATAAGGGGTGCCTTGGATACCCCGTGAATGGCTTGTCAAGGACGCTTTGGCAGACTGACAAGGTAAATAGCTCAGCTCGGCAATGTAGTGGTCTGTAGCACATAGGCGCTCTGTTCAATGTGGCAACGGCAGTGAGGTCCTCGCTTAAAAGGGGCCAAGCCGAGCAGGGAGTCCGTTAGTGCAGGTGTGCTCTCATGCATGGCTTTGGAAGGCGGCCTGAGCAACTATCGAGGGCGCCCTGGCTGTGTAGCCTGTGGCTCCGTCATGAACACCTTAATGTGTGCATCTGGCTGGCTTTCACAGCCGCTTTCCCCATATCAGCAGCCACATCATGTGGAGAGGAAGGAGAGGCACCACAAGAACCACCCCGGGGGCGACCACTTCTTCCTATGCGCCATGGACATGTACGGCTGCTACGGAACGAAGTGTTCTTCCCTCCTCCATCGCCTGGCTCTGCATGTCGATGCCCGCCGACGTAGTTGGGCGAGTAGCTCAGGGCATTCGAGCGTCCCGCAAGCCATCGTTGCATGCTGTAGAACGCGGCTGTCATTGAGTCCACAGCGCTCCCAGGCACTTGCGATACACCAGCGTCTGGGCGTGCATTAGCCCAGGCTAATGGCTTCCGTGATGGTGGTTCGGCTCCTCAGCTTAGCTTGTCAGATATGCATGTGCTCACTCGGGGAGATCTAGTGTCCCCCCGTAGCTAGCTCGTTACCCCGTACCTCCCCATCTCGTAATACACACATCCCCCCGTAACACGACAGTTGTAAGGCTGAAATTGGCCTCACTTTCCATTCCATGCGCACCGCGCGCCTTCTCTCTCGCTTCCTTGGTCTGGCGCAGGTGCATTTTGGAATACCCTCTGAGTGATTCGTAGCTGCTTTGTTTCTGTGTGTGCTTGTTTTTCTTAGCGCTCCCCTGGCCCCCTTCTCGTACTTTGTGCATCCTTTTTGGGGCTGGCTTTTCCAGCCCCTATCCTCAATGGGCGAGCACTTTCTTCTGATGCACACAGGTGTTCATGACGGAGCCAAAGGGAGCTGAGGGGAGGAAGAGCAACCCCGCTGCGCAAACCAGAGGCTGCTGCAAGTGCGCGACCAGCCCGGCGATGCAAAGCAATCGCCTGGGACCGCTGTAGGCACATAGACAAATGCATGCGGTAGCAGGACACAAGACCCACAAAGGCACCGAGCCACCGGGAAGGGCCCCACTAAAAAAAGAAATGCGGCTGCTGATATTAAAGAATCGGCTGTAAACTGCCAGCCAGATGCATACAGGTGTTCCCCACTGCAGCTCCTTCCCCCAGCCATGGCAGCCGCGGCAGCCGCCGCCGCCGCCGCCGCAGCCGCCGCCGCCGCCGCCG
>WELB01000001.1:1625823-1651233 GCA_009602725.1 Spirogloea muscicola | reverse complement strand
AAAAAAAAAAAAAAAAAAAAAAAAAAAAAAAAAAAAAAAAAAAAAAAAAAAAAAAAAAAAAAAAAAAAAAAAAAAAAAAAAAAAAAAAAAAAAAAAAAAAAAAAAAAAAAAAAAAAAAAAAAAAGACGTCCTCCGGCGGCGGCGCGCCTTCTCGCCGGCGGACGTCGCGGCGTACGCGGCGCTGGGCGGCGACTCCAACCCCATCCACGCCGACGCCGCCGCCGCCGCCGCCGCGGGCTTCCCCGGCGGGCCCGTCGTGCACGGCCTCCTGGTCGCCGCCCTCTTCCCGGCCATCATCTGCTCCCGGCTCGTGCGCTTCTGGGACAACCCCCCGCCTCGCCTGGCGGACTCTGTGACAGGCTTTGATGGGCTAAGCTCAAGCGGCTGTGACGGTGATGGCCGCCTTTGCCTTGGCTTGGCCCGTGGCGCGGCGCGGCAGCCTGGCGCCGTCTACGTCTCGCAGACGCTCAAGTTCCTGGCGCCCGCGCTGGTGGGCCAGCCGCTGCTGGCCGTCGTGGAGGTGCTCGCCATCCGGCGCCACCGCCACCGCCACAGGTTCGAGCGCAGGGCCGGCGCCGTCGGGCTCGTTGTAACGGGCGCATGGTGTCCAGCTCCACTTTGCGGCATCTGCAGATTGTGCAGCTCAGAGCTTGCTCTCACCAGTGACCGCACAGCTACCATCCTCAGCTTAGCTTGTCGGATTTGTATGTGCTCACGGTACCAACGTCACACTGTCACCTTAGCCACCTTAGGATAGGGCTTCGTTTCATGTAGCCTCCCTAATGTCTGGGCTTGAGTCGGCCACCCTCTCATTTCATGTGCACCACGCACCTTCTCTTCTCATGGTTCTCTTGCCAGAGTTGATTTCAGCACCCGGTGCTTCACGGACGGCTGCGGCACCCTGCTGGTCGATGGGACGGCTGTCACACTCCTGGATTGGACGCCATGACTGGCCCAGCTGCCACGCCACTGCAAGCTCTGCAGCCGCTGACTGTTGCCGAGCACGACGCCCAAGGAGCTTGCCAACTAGTTCGACGCCCCACTCGGAGGCACATAGCCCCGCGCCATTAGGCCTCCCTACCCTGCTCTTCCGGTGTGGACGTCCTAACGGCAGGTCCGTCACTAGCCATCTGCCTCAGCCTGCACCAATTTGCCACTCTCTCAACACAATGTCCTTTGCAACATCATTACTTCCACCCAGCAACTGACTCACTAACGGAGAACTCTGCAGGGACCAGCATCTGGTGAGGAGGTCAACAGCCTGCAGTGAGAGGGACCAACTGATGTGCCCTCCCAGGAGCGGAAAGGCCAGCAGGCTTGACACCATAGCAAGCTATTTTCGTCCTCTTAAGGGCGTCCCGTGAGATTCGAAGAGCCCTTGCAACAAGTGTGCCAGGATGTGCTAACTATCTCAGTAGCCAATGGGGCCACTTTCTATAAGTCAAAATTTCTAGAGAGAGCTCTAAGAACCTCCAAAGGGCACAATTACTTAGCCTGGGGTTGACCACATATGTGGCAATGCGAGCTCAGTCTTGCAGGCCCTTATTCTGCCACTGCCTAAAGAGCCCGTTCATCCTCTCCCTTGACGCTGGGCTGCCCACGTTGACAGTTGGGATGATCTTTTCGGGCTTGAAGTGCTGCACCATAGGCAATGACACGCCTTTCAGGGGCCTGCAGGATCTGGTGGAGCCAGAGTCGGGAATCTCTCCTTCGGGCTGCGGCAATGAGCAGCCCTGCTATTGTTGAGCTGCACCAGCCTCTGCCTATGTGCTCATTGACAAACTCAAGCAAGGCCGTGCCTGCCCTGGAGCTCACCTGTACAAACTCCTTGAGCTCCGTGCAGGACGAGTGCTCGCTGTATGGAATTCCTGCAGGGAGCAGCGAAAAGTCTTGGTTATGGAACAGGACAATGTCTGATGGTGGCCTGGTGCAGCAGCTCATAACTTCCAAAGAGAGGGAACAAGCTCAGAAGCATGAAGTCATCTCTCTCAATCCTACAATGGCAGCCTGGCTCAGAACCCCACTGATACTAATTGCAGCAATGCTGAAGAAAGAGCAGCTACACCGAAGAATATTCACAGTAATGCATACCATAGACTGTGACAGGCCCCCATCTTTGGGGCTGGATCAGCTCCAATTTGGCCCCAATCTTCTCGCTGTAAGTCCAGCCTGCAAGTGCACATCAATTTGCTTGAGATCACCATCTCGTGGTCGGCAGTCTACGGCAAAAACCTCGTAGTAGACAGGATAAATAGAAACCTATGGCAACTCATCTGCTCACATTTCATTGAGTTGCCAAAAGTACACTGAGCTATACATTGCAGGAAAGAAGCTTTTCAATGTGAAGCAAGTATGTGCACAGAGCCAGTAAAGCTTAGTACCTGTCGGACGAAAGCCAAGGATGGCGGTGAAAGAAGCATGATTCTGCAGGTATGACTTTAATCTCTGTCATGCACAAGCAATCACAGGAGAGCAGATAGTGGAATAAGAGAATGAAGCAGAATTGCCACATCTGCACCAAATGCTGATGTCAATCAGGGTGACCCAACCCATGGCCCACGAATACACAGTCATCAATCGAGCCAAGCAGTGGGTTTCACCATCAATGGACATGCTGAGCTTCGGAAAAAAATGGTCAATGAGGCCAACGGCAAGCATACAGGAGGCCTAAGATATCCGATGGGGACGACGTGGAGTGGCGTAGTCGAGGCATCGCTTGTCAAGTATGCTTGGAGCTCTGGCCAATCAAGCGCACCCAGCACCCTCTCTCGCCTCTTGTCCACATATATCTTGACCTGAAACCAGAGGGCCATAGCTTTGACCAGGTAGACGAGACTCCTGCTTGACTGCTGCTTGAATGAGACACAGGCATCTTGCATTGACCTCTCTGATCTGCAGACCCTTCAATGATGAGCTGTTCTACTCATGAAATAGCACGAGATAGTGTAGTAGAATCAAGCAGCACGAGGTGACCTTCAAGTACGTACCCCAAGAGCCTGAGCAAGGGCCAGGTAGACCCGCTCCTTGCCAATGCTATAAGCGCCAACCGTGACCAACAGGCGCTTGCTCCTCTGCAGCATCCTCCTTGTGCACTGCACTGCAAATTGGATCACATCCTCCTGGGGAGGGAACCTGTTGGACCAAATGCATCAATGGTCAGTACTGGAACCAGTTTCTCCAGTCTGTGATCACAATTGCGGATGCAAGGATGTCATCCAATAATTGCTGTACTGTGGGGGCCATGAATGTTCACGTCAAGGCCACTGCTGTAAAACACCATGAACAGCAGCTTGTAGTCAAAAGCCACTAGCTATGAGGCCAGAATGTGCAGCACGATTGGACCAGCAATTACAGCCTAGCTCCCCGACAGGCACAAGGGTGTCAATGAAGGATGCTGGGGCTGATCCATATCAGAGCGCGGGCGATGCCAGAGCGCGCTTGCCTACTTGTATCTGGTTTTGCAGTAGGTGGTGTCCAGGTAGAGGAGCTTTATATGTACGCCCTGGAGGTGTGGGTACGCGCGCATGGCCGTGCACGCTCGGAAGTCGCCCGTGTGCAAGATGTGGTCGCCCCAAGGCAAGCGGAAGAGGATGATTGCCGCACCAGGGCAGTGGTTGGCTGGCAGCATCGTCACCTCCACGCCCTGCACGACTGCTGTCTGGTTCTCTTCAAGGCCAACGATCCACCTAGAACCCGGGAAAGAGCAAGCAGATGATAGCAGGCATGTCAAAGCTTGCTCGTTGATTGCAAAGGAAACATAAGTGCGATTGCAGTGCATGCAACAGCTCGGTGGCAGCCACGACCTGCGTGAGGGTGTGCTGGCAACGAGCCAAATACCTAGACCCTGAGTGGGGAGGCTCTCACTTGGGGTCAACACCAAGGCACATGACGACAAGGCGTCCAGTGGGGGGCGTGCAGTAGATGGGGCCATGGCGCCATGCGCGGCTCAGCCCGCCATAGTGGTCGCTGTGGAAGTGCGTGAGGAAGTACGCAGAGCAGCCGGGGATTCGCCCGAATCGAAATGCGTCCACCGTAAAGCTCGTGCCTGGGGTTTACCACAGACAGGGACAAATACCTTAGTGTTGGTTAGCGTCCACCAGCGGTCAATATATAGGAGTTAGGCTTTAGAGTAGTGGGTTACACACGGCAATCCCTGTCCATGTACTTACCTGTCCATGTACTGTTGCTGCCGCCTTCGCCAACGCTGCTCCCATGCTCCGCCTTGCTCCACGCCGCATCCACCACAACGTCTGGTGGTGGTGGAGACCACCGCCGCCGCAGCGCGACGGCGTCGTCGCTCTCGGCTGCCGCGGCGGCCTCGCAGCACGACGCTAGGAAGAGGTCCTCATCGGTCCAAGCGGTCCTGCAGCCTGCAGAACGCTCGGCCGCGGCGATGGAGAGGACCTCGGCGGCCGCAGGCCCCGGCGCCGGCCGGCCGCCCGGGGCTCCCGCCATGGGCGCCGCCCGCAGCATGTCATCGCCGGCGGCGGTGGCGGCGGCGGCGCAACGGGCGCTTCGAACGACCAGCAAGTAAGCGTCGCTGCAACGAGACGTGAATGATTCCCGCTGTCCCGTCGGTCGTTGCTCGCCGCTCAAGCAAGCACGTTGGGCCGTAAGCTGAGTGTGCGACGGTCAGCGCTCACCGTCTCGGGGCCTCGTCTGCGAGCCTTGCTTGACGACGGTACAGGGGCCCCCGGCAAGGCTTCCACAAGTGGCCGGCCTCCCAAGTGGGCAGACCGACGACGAGAGGGCGTGCCCGAAGCGCAGACGCCCGTAGAACCCCCCCTACACCCTGACGGGTGCGCAGGACTCCAGCCGCAGAGCCGCCGCGGAGCCGCCATGGCAAGCCCGTGAGCGCGGGCGGCGGCGGCGGCGGCGGCGGCGGCGGGGATGCTGCGGCGCAACGCGCGGCTGCGCCGCGAGTACCTCTACCGCAAGGGCCTGGAGGGCCGCGAGCGCGCCGCGTACGAGAAGAAGCGCCGCATTCGCCAGGCCCTCCAAGGTGCCCCCGCACCTCCATAGGACTCCTCGGGGCGGTGGCGGCGGCTGCTGCGCCGGAGGCGGAGGCGGCGGCGGCGGCGGCGGCGGCGGCGGCGACGGTGATGCGCGTAGAAAGGCGCGGGTGATGACGGCCGTTGAGGGCGGTGCACCTCGGCTGGCGTGGCTGCAGACGGGAAGCCCATCCCGACGGAGCTGCGCGGCGAGGAGGCCGCCCTGCGCGCCGAGATCGAGCTCGAGGACGAGGCCACCGCAGGTGCTCCGCGCCACCGCCACCTTAACAATGGGACCCTCGTCAAGCAGCGGGCCTTGTTGGTCTTACCTTCTCCAGCAGCTGAGAGACGAGACCTTGAGCCAGTTGGCCGCTTGCGGACCTGGCTCTAACGGCGGGTCACCGTTGAGGCGTTGCGTCGTCAGAGCCAGCGAGCCATGTGGACGACGAGTACGCGCAGGCCGGGCGCGTGGACCCCAAGATCCTGCTCACCACGTCTCGCGACCCCAGCAGCCGCCTCACGCAGTTCGCCAAGGCGCGCCCAGAGCAGCCCATCCCTGCAGGCCTTCAATTGGCAGCTCTTCCGTTCAGTACGGCGGCATGTGTTCGTTGCAGCTTTGGGCTGACATCTGCTGTCTTGGCCCCGGTCGCTTGTGCTGCAGGAGCTCAAGATCGTCCTTCCAAATGCGCAGCGCATCAACCGAGGAGGGCAGGCGAGCCTCCTTTTGAAGCTCTTCATTCACCATTGCATTGCCCAAATTGTGGTTGCTCTTATGGCTGCCAGTCGCCTCAGCGGCAACTGTCTGAGGGTTAAGGGGTGTAGCGTCTCCTCTCAGGATCAGGGGTTCTGACGTGAGCTCTAGGAGCCTTGGACTCTGAGGTTGGACGTAGACTGATGCCATTACACATTCCAGACCCTTTGCTGGACACTTTCAGCGCCTGAATGCGCACAATGAGCAGTGGAAAGAGAAGAGGGGGTACAAGACTGCAATGCCATCATGGGACCTGACCCCGCAGGCTAGGTCTTCTTGTCCAGGTCATCGCGGAGGTGGTGGAGGCCTGTCGTAAGAGCGACTTCACGGACATTGTGATGGTGCACGAGCACCGTGGGGAGCCTGACGGCCTCATCGTTTGCCACCTGCCCTTCGGCCCCACCGCTTACTTTGGCCTGCTCAACGTGGTAAGCTTTCCGATCAGCGGCCTTCCTTCTTTGAGCACTTTCCACCCGCTGGATAGGCTAAAAGTTGACGCTTGATAAAGTACGCGCTTATCTGCTATGGAATTAAGTTGCGCACTCCCTGAACCACACCGGCCCCGCCAGGTGACACGGCACGATATCAAGGACAAGGCAGCTCTAGGGACCATGTCCGAAGCCTACCCGCACCTGATCATGGACAAATTCACAACCAAGGCATGGGCATCTTGTCCTTTGGATCTCGTCAATTGCTTCCCAGGCCGCATCCCATTGGCAATACGTGCATCTGTCAGGTCCAGTCCCTGCTTGTCTTTAAAAGCGTACTAATATTGCAGCCTGACTTGTCTTCCATGGGAGCTGCTATTTGAGCTTAGAGGCTGGGGCTACCTGGCTAACTCTTCTTGGGTGTTCTCCCTATTATAGCACAGCTTGGGCAGCGAACTTCCAACATTCTGAAATACCTCTTCCCAGTCCCCAAGTCCGACAGCAAGAGGATAATTACCTTCGCAAATCAGTCGGACTTCATATCCTTCAGGTTGGTGGTTTGGGTGCATCTGTATGCTGAACCTGCGGCTCAGTACTGTGTAAGTGGTTCGAGGACCTGCTTCAATCTGCTTAAGTATCGAAGCTGGGGACTAAATATTGGCCTGATGTGCAACTTAAGTGACTATGTGTGACTTGTGCAAGCTGCCCTGCTTGCAGGCACCACGTGTATGAGATGCCCAAGGGCCCCAAGTCTGTAGAGCTGAAGGAGGTTGGCCCACGGTTTGAGTTGCGGCTTTACCAGGTGAGAACTGCTTAGAATTACTGCTTTGATCCGTCTGAAACGCTTACACACAAGTTGCAAAAGCACAAAGGCTGTTGGTATGCATTCCTCAGGATGGGTGATGTTGCTACACCTGCTCTTTCTGTAGTGGACGACAACAGAAGAGCTGCTATGCATGTTACTTGCACCTTGTTCTTCAGATAACACCAGGTAACAGGACACCGCTCTGATTTGTTGAGGTGCAGATCAAGCTAGGTACAATGGACCAGACTGAGGCCGAAAACGAGTGGGTCATCCGGCCATATATGAATACAGCCCGAAAGAGGACCACCCTTTGATTATATTGCAGTATGGTGTACCAATAGAGCAATGTTCATTTGATTCTCTAGAACACAAATGTGGCACCCTTACTTGAGCATACAGCCTAAAGCAACCAGTCCATGTTACGGGCCACGCCTGTGCACCTCGGCCAGCTCAAGTGCAGCAAGCTGTAATGTGCGCGACTTGCTGCCAATACATGCTGCCGACATTTTTCCAGAAGCCACACATGCAGCTCAAAGCTCAGCAATCAGTCTCGCAGGCACAATACTCTGACTCAATGCACAGATGCTCAGTGTAAGATAGTCCTTCATCACAATAACCGTGATTCTTGTTTGATGTACCACTGCATGCATCACCGATAATAGGGGGTGACTCTGAAGGGTGGTAAGTAGTTTGGAGGACGAACAGAAAAAGGGCATAAATTGCTTCCAGGATGCCAGACATGGGCCTACAAGAGTGGGCCAACCAGTCCCAGCAAGCCTCTCCTTAACCGGCCTTTTCTGTCTTGAGAGATCCGGCCGCCTGTCCACGGAGACGACCAGTTCTCCTGGCAGCAATAAGACCGACCTTCTGCCCAGGTGGGGCATCACGGCGTACAGTGGAAGCATGGCCAATATGCTGCAAAACAGTGACCGGAACGGCATGAAATGTCAGGTATGCCAATCTAACTCGGCTGTGCTCAATGACCAGTAAAGTAACATGCTTGACCCAGCTCCATCTCATCGTTGTGCGGCATTCCCAGCTTGGTCTATGTGCCCGCAGGTGCCGAAGAGGACACAGTGTAACCTCGTGGCAGGTAGTCTTGTTGCTGGGTGCTCTGCTTGCTTGCAAGTGGAGCAGTGCCAAGAGCAAGCGCAAGGGGAGTGTAAGTGTAGGCAGTGCTCACCTGGTGATTGCCTCCGCCGTGGGGATGCTCCACAGGGTTCATGGCCACTCCCCGCACCTTGGGCCAGCTGTTGCGCTTCACTCGGTACTTGTGATACGCGTTGCCGGCCTTGAGCATGGGCTTCTCCGTGCGGCCTCCGCCAGCGACCTGGCCGACCATGCCGCGGCACCCGCTGGGCACCACCTTCTTGGCGCCCGAGGGCAGCTTGATGCTGCGCAACAGCAGTCAGGCAGTAGCACCACAGCTCGGCTTGCTCAGTGAGCATCGATGCCAATGACAGCATCCAGTGCTCCTATATCGAGCACTGAACCCTCAACTTGAATTTGTGGATTCTCTGCAGCACTGAGAGAGTTGCAGACAAGCGCGGTAACTGCCACTGCTATCTAATCGACCTCTCTCAAGGCAGGCAGGGAGACCCTCGTTGCCATGTCACAAGGGGCACATCAGTGCCCAAGGCGACGGAAGAGATGACCGCACAGCGAGTTGGGGTTCATCCGGAGCGCTACATACCGCGAGGTGCCGGCGTCGGGGTTGTGGGAGACGACGATGGCGTAGTCGCCGGAGGCGCGGGCAAAGGCGCCGCGGTCGCCCAGGTAGTGCTCCACGTTGCAGATGACGGTGCCCTCGGGCATGGAGCGCAGCGGGAGGACGTTGCCGACGGTGAGCGCGGCTTTCTTGCCGCAATAGATGAACTGGCCGGTGTACATGCCCTCGGCGGCCACGAACTGCTCCTTGACGTGGCGGAACCGGAAGGCGTGGCGGAAGGTAACGCGCGCCAGCGGCGCGCCGCGCCCACTGTCGTGCAGGATCTCCGCCACCACGCCCTTGATGTACCCGTTGCGCTCTGCGTAGTCCAGCTTGCGCAGCCGCGCGGGCCCCTGCCGCTTGTGCGTGTGCGACCGGAAAATGCTGCCCGCGCCCTTGCGCTGCGCCCGGATCACGCGCCCCATGGCGCTGAGCGAGCGCCTCACTTCCGCGCGCCCCGCTCACCCGCGCCGCGCGGCGCAAAACCCGGCGGCGGCGGCGGCGGCGGTGGCGGCGGCAGCGTCGGCGGCGGGGGCTCTAGGGCGTGCGCCCTTGCCGCATTCAAGAGCCTGGGTTTTACGTCGACCGATTCGGAACCCCATTTTCCAAACCCCCTAGCTTACCTACCGGGACAGCTGTCGGATGGCGCTCATCGGACGGTTGGAAGGCCCTGCGCGAGGTGGAGCACTTTCTCACGTTGCCCCTCTCGTCTCACCGACGGCAGCCTCCCGCTCGTCAGTCTCGTGTTTCCGGTCTCCCTGTGCTCTTCAGTCTCCTGCTCCGGCTAGCAAGTCAGCCTGTGCTATTCATGTGTTTGCGGGCTGGCTTTGCCCAGCACTCGCCCCTTCTGAAAGAGCTGCTTCGGAGCACCACCTCGCAAGCCAGTGGCCTGGCTTAGTGCGCGCCCAGCGCTCATGTATGGGTAGAGCCTTGGAACGCTGCAAAGGAAACGAGAGCCGCATTCTGTGATATGCAACCAACGCTTGCGGGGCAACAGAATGCCCTAAGCTACCGGCCTGACTACGGTGGTGCGCGTCGACCAGGCGGGCCATGCGATGGAAGAGTGAGGACCACTTGAAACAATAGCCGCCATTTACGTCCATAACGCACAATTGAAAGTGGTCGCTTAGGAGGTGGTCCTTGTGGTGCCGCTCCCTTCTTTCTTTTGGCATACTCTGTCGTCAAACCACACACAGTTGGCATGGGTGCCCCCGACTGGAACGAATCAATAGTACGACATAAGAGGAGGCGAGGCCTGTCGCTCCCGGGAGTGGCAACAACATCAGATGCCTCACGTATGGCTTGCCGAGTTTTGGAATGACAGGCATATCTCCCAACACCTCCATTGAGATGGTACCCAGCCTCGTGAAAAGATCCAATGTTTGCGTCTCTTAGTAGATTATAGGCACTGCGCTCACCGCAAGGTAAAGCCGAATGCTAAGGAAATGAATGTGCATGGAGCGATGGAGGGCTGAGTGGCCAAGTAAAAGGGCAAGCACATTGGCAGATATACATCACCTGCTGCTAAGCTGACCCGCTCAGTAACCACGATGCAGCACTTAGAGGTCGCTAACTGATGTCCGACTACCAGACGGCGATTGACAAGCCCTTGTGCCACCAGCTGAAGCTCAACCAGCTTTCTGGTGCAACGCATGAGCCCGAGCTCGCTGCAAACAGGCCAAGGGAACCGAAAGAGGGATAGCTGGTGGAGGCATCTTTTGCTAAAGAAGAAGTGGCACTCCCAAAAGGGGGCAAGGGCTGTGAACAGCCAGCCCGAAACGAGTTGACAAGGTCCGAAGGTGCCGAAAGCGCTGTCTTGAGCTTGCCTGGTAGGATGAATCACTTAGTTGCTAAAGTCTCCACTCCAGGCCAACGGCAGCTTCGTCAATTATGTGATATGTCGTCACAGCGAGACTGTTGGCGCTCGTGCGAGACCTCCTGCACGTCCAGAACCTTGTTCATTCAGTATGGGCTGGCCTCTTTGCAGCCATTACCGTACATGGAAAGACCCATTTCCAATTTCAAGAAGAAAGTGCTCGCCCGTTGAGGATAGGGGCTGGAAAAGCCAGCCCAAAAAAGAATGAACAGAGTACGAGAAGGGGGCCAGAGAAAGCGCTAAGAAAAACAAGCACACAAAGAAACAAAGCAGCTACGAATCAGTCAGTAAACCCTGCTAAGCAGCCACTGTCAAGAAGAAAGTGCTCGCCCATTGAGAATAGGGGCTGGAAAAGCCAGCCCAAAATAGTATCAACGAAGGACGAGAAGGGGGCCAGGGGAAACGCTAAGAAAAACACAAATTTTTCCCTGGGCACTGGGGCCCACTGGCTTCAGTTGCGGTACTCAGGCTCCCCAAGTTAGCCCGTTGCGTTTCCATGTGCTCACTCACGGGTAACCAAGCCTCCGCGCTGGCCACCTGGCCCCGCCTTCTGGCGCGACGACTGCGGTGGCTGCGGCGGCTGCGGCTGCGGCGGCGGCGGCGGAACGGCGCGTGGACGGTGTCCCAGCGAGGCCCCGCAGCTGCTGCGGGCAGTTCGTGGCTCCCAGCCGCCGCCATGGGACTGCAATTCTGAAGCTGAGGGCGGACTGACTCAGCTAGGCCGCGCAGCCTGCCGGCATAGAGCGCGGGCGCGCAAACAATGTCCACCTAGCGACGGAAGGCTCGTCCTGCGACGAATAAGGACGCATAGCAGGCAGCAGAGGAGGAGGAGGCGTCGAGGACATGACCAACCAGCAGCGGTGGTTGTGCCAGTGGCCGGCCAAGTCGACGTGACGGAGCTCTGCCTGGCAGGGAGTGACACAGCTGGACTGACTCGTCAGCGGCCAGACGAAGTGGACGTCGCTCGCCTAGCGTCAGGCACTCTGCGGTCGAGCTGCGCCTGATGGAGGACTTCGATATCTACTTCAAGCTGGCCGCTGTTCTCTCCGTCGTCTTCGTCTCGCTCCTCGGGAGCTTCTTGCCCTTGAGGCTCAGCAATGTCTCACAGGAGTATCAGGTACGATGCTTTTGGACGAAGCAACCTGGACTGGAATTGGTGCCGAAGCACTGCAAACTGGTGGAGTCAGGAGAAAGCAAGCATTGAGACCCATGTTACCTTCACACAGTGGGCAGCAGGCCTTGTCAGAAACCGGAAAGTTCGCCAAGTAGTCCTGACCTGAACAACTCGGACTTGACGTGGCCGTTGACGCACTCACTAAGATTCGCCCGATAAGTAAACACATGCACTGCAGTGCGTGCAGTACATGTGTTGCTTCCTGACGACCTGACGCTCTTGGAAAGCCTGCAGAGCACTGTCATGGAGCTGAGCAAGTACTTCACGGCCGGTGTCTTCCTGGGTGTGGGCTTGCTGCACATGCTGCCTGAGTCGGCAAAGGAGCTGCACAAGGCTGGGGTGGGCTTCTGGTCCGGCAAGGAGTTTCCCGTAGCTTATGCGGTCTGCGCCGCTGGTATCCTCATTGTGTGGTTTGTGGAGAGGCACAGCTCCCGTGGCCCCGGTGAAAAGGAGCGGCTGGTTGCAGTAGCCGCTGGGGCTAGACAGCACGGTGGAGCAAGCATCTGCTATGTGAAGGTGAGGCTCTTTCACAAGGGCCAGTATGTTCAGTTCCCACTGGGAGTGTCCAGGTTCCAAGTTGCCCCCTTGTTGTGTGAGAACGCAACATATTAAAAGTATTATCTTTTCCAGTAACTGTCACAATTACCGCTGATCATTGAGCTTGTGCCTGGGCAACAGGTACATCCTGTTTCCTCGTATGGTCCAGTAGCCAGGCACTGGATCAAGAACGGACCCCTGGAAGCTCCGTCAGGATTGCTTGGCCAGGCGGACATCAGCAAATTGGAGCCTCTTCTGAACTCTGCTCAGTCTGCAGGCCAAGTACAGATCTTTGACGACCGTGCCTCAGGCGAGATCAAGGATGACGTGCAGAGTGGCAGTCTTATCGTGGATCTACAAGGGCCTGATAAGTTCGAAGAGGAAGGTGGACCGATTTTCCCTCTTACAAGTTGTCAAGAGGACCAGCAGCTGAGTAACGGACATACAAGCCGTGTGTCATCAGCTTGGGAGGCGAGGGACCAGCAAGAAGGGGCCAGGGTGGGACAGCACATGCACTCCTTCAGCTCGCACGCACTTGGATGTCAGCACAAGCCACACACCCATGTGACTCGTGGGGGCGGTCAGCTGCCTGTCCAACGTCAGACAGTGGGAAGAGAGCAGGGCAGCGAAGTCCTTCAAGCGACAAGCTCCCACAGCTTGGACAAGTGGCTTGGACTTGATCAGTCAGCAAGTGACGAGACCTGTGCCAATTTGCATGCGCATGAGCATGACTCCCAGCATCACCATCTGGTGCTTGGAGGCGAGGCTAGCATGGCATACATTCTTGCAGGACTCTTCTCGCTGCACTCATTCGTCGTTGGCGCTGCTCTTGGTGCTGAATCACATTTCAATTCAGCAGTCAGTCTGCTGATTGCTGTGCTTGCCCACAAAGGAGCGGAGGCATTTGCTGTGGGGGTGCAGGTAGATGCTGTTGCTTAAACCCTCCTGAATCCTTGCTGTCTGTCATCAAAGTCTGACCTACTTCTGACTCTAAAAGGTACAATGCTGCTAGTCCAAGTTGGTTGGTTGCAAGTTGGTTGCTGTGCCTTCCAGTGCTTGAGCCTGCCTCACATGCTGAGCATCTTCTTGTATTGCTGCAGTTTGTCAAAGAGAAGGTTGACATGAGGAAGACCATTCTCGTGGTGCTAATTTACTGCTCAATGACACCACTTGGTATCCTGGTGGGGATGGCGGAGCTTGTTGTCAAAGGGTCGGCCGGCATAATCGCCGCCAACCTCACGCAGGCTTTTGGCGCCGGTACTGAAGTTCTGCATCCTGTATTGGAATAATCATGTTCCGGTGCTTCTGTGCTAGTTACAACGGACCTTGGCTTGGCAGTTGTTTGTTGACTAGACCTGCAGCTACTTTGAAACATGCATCTGCATGGTCTATCATCTTCATGCCCTCTAGACGCCTGTGCTTAATGAAGGTACCACTGCTCTGATGCAGGGACAATCTTGTACATCACGATGATGCAGCTCACACACTCTTCAGGAGCCGAGTGCAACCGTTGGCTGCAGCTGTCTCTCCTCCTTCTCGGCCTCTCTATTATGGCCACTGTGGCTCTGTACTCGTGATCAGGCTTGTGAGCTAGCTAGCTGGCTTACAAGCCCGCGTGCAGGCGGAAAGCTTCTCTTCCTTGAAGCATGAAGGCCCGCGCTGTGTGGGCTTGCAGCGGCCGCTCCAAGTTCCTTACCTCTACCGGCGCTTTTGCGTGCTTAATGACTTTGATGTCCTCGTTCTACAGGCCCCTAGTAGCGCACCCCTCTGCTCTCAAGCAGTGCTAAGGGCCTTAGTGTAAGTAGTTGCAGCTAGGCTGCCGAGTGTACAGAAGAAGCATCACTCCTTGTGCAAACTGATTGTGCAGGCGGCCGTGTTGCTGCCCCTGCTCGGCCTGCTTGACTCGACATTGTGGCAATTGGGCCGGATGTAAGTAGCAATGTCACAAGGCAGCCCGGGCCACATTGTTACGGTGCTGGGACACCGCCGTCAGGCTCTGGAGTCCGCAGTGCTGAGTGAATGCAAGGACCCTTAAGAGGACATTTGATGGGCACCCCCAAGGTCAACGTCGGGTTGACTAAAGGTGACTCAATCGTAGCGCGGGCCGCTGACCCGGGGGTCTGCTTTTGGCATTTGACATGTCCGAGCTTCGAGCCAGATCGGCGACGCCGCGAGCGCTGCGGGCAGCCATGGCCGGCGCCGTCGCCGCCGGCGGCGGCGGCGGCGGCNTCCGCATCCGCCATGCCACTTGCTGCAGTGGCGGCGGCGGCGGCGGCGGCGGCGGCTGCGGGGGCGAGTGATCGCTGAGGCCGGCGCTGACCCCCGCCACCGCCGCCTCGCCGTCGGCCGCGCCTGCAGGCTGGGAGTCGCCGACGCTCAGGTGAACGGAAAGACTACATCTCAAGCTCCATGGCCGCGCCTCCGCCGCCGCCGTCGCCCGCGCCGCCGTCACCATCTTATGCCCTGAGAGGCGGCGTCCGACGACAACATGAATCGCTGGACGCGGCGCAGACCATGGCTTGCTTGAGCTTGACGACATGGATCCGTCGCCACCATTGCCGCCACGCGCGCCGCCTTGACAGGCGGCTGGCGGACCGCATGGCCGCCGAGGGCTTCCTGGCGCTCGCCGTCGACGTATACCGCGGCGGCCCCTTCGTGCCGGCCGCGGACTCCGACTTCATGGCGGCCTTCTCCGAGTGGAAGAGCCGGCAGGATATGGTGGGTCGGTTGCTGAGCGCCACTGCTCGAGCCCGCTGCCTGAGCCAAGCCACAGAATACTTTGAACCCTAAATCTAAAACCTAAGTCTTAAAGCCCTAAACCACGAAGTCGAAACCCTAAATCTCAAATATCCTAAACCCTAAACCCTAAATCCCGCCCATTAGTGCTTGCTGCTAATGTGGGCAGCTTGCTGAGCTTCCTGTCCTGAGGCCTGCATGCGTTTGCAGGAGAAGCAGGGCGAGGACGCGGCTGCAGTCGTCGCTGCGCTGCGCAGCGAGGAGGGCGTAGCCAAGGTTGGCCTCTGCGGCTTCTGCTGGGGGGGTGCGCTCCGGGCGGTCAGCCTTCTCTTTGCGCCGCCCTATACCACGCCCACGTTTTCAGAAAGACGTGTGCACAACCCGCTGGTAGCTGCCAGCCTCAGCACCAGTATCGGAAAAAGACGACTTACGTTCACTTTGAGCCTTTTATGCATAAGAAGCAGCACATGCTTCTCAAGCACCACTTATTGCATGCAGCCAAGGTGGCAGCTCTGGCAGCCAAGCGGGCAGGGGCGCAGGCTTTGACCATGTGTCATCCGTCGGCTACGACTGTCGATGATATTGAAGGTAACTTGCATGGCTGATGGCTACACCACTGGCGAGCATGACTCCACCGTAATGCAAATATTCAATCAATGCTCTGTAAGCAGAGGAGCAGGCATGCGCACGTGCTCTGCAGTCGACTTGACATTTTAATTCTTGAGGTCCTGTGTCAAGTCGCAGTCAGAGACCTTGAGATCCTCTGTCACTTACTCATTTTACCGGCAACTAGGTCTGACGATGCCAACTGCCATACTCGGAGCCGAGATTGATAAGGCCACTCCACCATCCTTGGCCAAGGAGTTTGAAGACATCCTGCAGAAGGTGGGTGCAGCTCTAGATTGAATTCTGTTTGACATTACCACAGAAGATGAAGTGGGAGGCGCGTCCTTCTGCTTTGGGGTCATGGTGGCTGATGCTTGGCTCAATGTTGCTTCGAGAGAGCAGATATGCTCATGAGCGTGCCCTGTGTGTAGAATGGGATCACAAATTTCGTCAAGATATTCCCCAAAGTCTCCCATGGTTGGACCATGCGATACAACGAAGACAACGAAGAAGCGCGTCAGGCAGCACACGAGGCCTATTGCAATGCTATTGCATTCTTTAAGGAGCATTTAATGTCGCAGAAGGGACCCTGAGCAGTCCATTAAGGACACGTACTGCCCAAGTGCGGACAGTGGATGTCTTCAAATGACACAGATAAGAACGAGTTTATTGGCATATTTGTCATTGAAAGGGTGGGAAGTCACTAAGACTTTTGACTTATTCTCATTCACTTGTTATATATTGTATTCTCTTTGTAATTTGCTTGTGTAGCTCATGCATATGCTGAGTGTCGTTGTCTGTAGGCAACGTCAATATCTGCTTGCGCCTATCACTGCTTGCGATCCAGCAGATTCCATGCCATTGTCACTAGAACACTTAAAGAGATCACTCCAATGATACCAATCTCGCATAAAGTGGCATAAAGTGGCATGTCATTTGTGACAGCTGTGAGCCTTGTAGTCTTTGGCCAAAACCTTGATGCGTTATCCTAAAATTTGTGTTAACGTGGTTGACCACTACAGATTGCTGCAGGAGCTACCTCAATAAATAAGACCAGGAAGCAGGCGCTAGCCTGGGAATAGTAAGCTCACAGAAAGGTCAACCCTGGGGACTACAACTACTACCTAGAGGGAGGCTCTGCACAATGGAGATGAGCTTCATCTGACACAGACGTATCACCTGGATTATTCAAGTCCTGGAGGAAAAAGAATGGGTGGCTCAAGAGCCGGCTATGTAAGTGTACCTGAAGCTAGTATTGACAGCTAGTGGAGTTTGTGGGTTCCAAGAAAAGCTTTGAAAGTATGAGCTTGAGTTTCTTCGTATCCAGGGGCTGCAAAATTAAATGAGCTATATAAGACAGAGGTCTCCATTGACTAGACTGACGTACCTTAGTTGGCATGCTGCTTCTGCTTTCAGAAAGCAATGTACTTCGACTGTAAGACTTCAGACCGTGATTGGCACACAAAGCGAGCAAGCAGCACGCAATCCCCTATGAGATGAATAGTAGACTCATCGAGAAAGGCTCACACACATCACAGTGATTTCTATGAGTCCTACAGCCCATGCAGTGCCAGCAGGGTCACACCAACTCACCTTGGCCAGATAGTCATCCATGCCAACAGCCATGCACCTCTCCCGAGTACCCTTCATGACGTCCGCAGTGATGGCGACTATAGGTATGCGGCATCGATGCCGCAGTGGTGGTTGACAACTCGCCTGCCCATCAGCACCGGCTCCTCGCATGCCCTGCCCATTGTCTCCCCCTCTCAATCGTCTCATGGAGCCAGCCTCCGCTGCATCTTCGCAGCCACTGCCAGCCCAAGTGCCCGTGGCCGAAAGCTTCAAACTCTTAGCTGTTCCGTGGTCGTAATCCAGCACTGATCTGCTCTCAGCCACCTCCATGGGAGAGCCCGTTGGCATCTCACGAGGCTGCTCAGTGCCATGGCTCCAGGCGCATCGGTCCATCTCCATCTCTCGGATGCGCGCAGTGGTCTCATATCCATCCATCTCAGGCATCTTGCACAGCAAATACAGCGTCAGCTGACAGGGTCACAAAGCCTGGCATGGAGCTGATTATGTAGCATACCTTCACCCCTGCACTTGGAAGGTACACTAAGAAAATCCGATCTCATCTACTGCTTCCTGCCTACTGCTTGCTTCACTGGAGCATAAGTAGCGGGCAATAAGCCAACATGGAATGTGATGGGGTTATAAAAGTCAAGGTGGCAAAGTAGTAGTGCCCCACCTGAATGTCCATGAAGATGACGTCAAACTTGTCAAAAGCATCACGATCAAGCAACTGGATCGCCTCTTGGCCAGAGCCCACTGACTCAGTGGTCATGCCCAGCGTTTCCAGGACTTTCCCAGCAACCTTCCTGTTGATGAGCGTGTCATCCACGATGAGGCTTCGTCGACCCACAAGCCACTCGCAGACATTGGAAGAGCTCCTCCGCTCCAGCCCTCCTGATGACACAGGGCTCGGACCCATGGTAGCCTTGTCGTTGGCCAGGGCCATATCACCGACAAACCCCAGCAACGAACCCACCAGCACCGCAGCCACGCTCTGCTCACAACACAAAGAGGAGTCAGCACTATATACCTTCGGCAATTGAAAAGCAAGGCCTCAAGCCAAAAATCTGTTGAGTAAGGTCATCCATCTTGCTTTACTAGGCGAACAGGTCATGTAGAAGGTCATTACTCTATGCTGCCACTTGCATAGGTGGAAGCATAGGGAGAAGACTAGAGCCGACAGGAGTGCAGAATAAGCTCAACCAGTGCTTGATGCCTCGCAGACTGAAGAGCTGGCAACTTGGCACACTGTATATGCAGGACATGTGCACGGACGAAAGGACGCCACAGGAGGAGTACACCATCAGTCATTGGTCACTCAGCTTGTGCTGAGCGGGGCTGGACTGACCTGGCGTAAGGGCCTAACCAGAAAGCCGGTGTAGCCCGCAGCCTTGAGGCGGGCCTCAGCAGCATTGTCTTGATTGACCATGACGACAATCATGGCCAACTTCAGCTCCAATCTTCCAAGTTGCTGTATGAGCTCCCTCTCCTTCCCTCTTAACCGCCTTCCCAACTCTACAATTTGATCCTCGCCTGAAGCCTGGTGTGCCGATCCACAATAGACGTACCAGGCACAGAAAGACAACCAAGAAGTCAGCCATCATCATCGGATCCATTCGTATGAGCAAGAATGCAAACACCAGTCACGCAGCAACATAAATGCGACTACATCTGTTGAACTCGATGCTTATTCTAAATTCGTCAACCTCAGCGGCAGTGCGACAGTGCAGGCATAAGGTCGACCAACCTGGGACTCCACTACTACGACCCAAAAAGGCGCAAGTCTTGATTGAGACTCCCATGCCTCTTGAACAAGCATCTCTGCCTCCTCAATGCTTGCAGCCTTTGAGGCCTTTATGCCCGTGCGAGATAAACAGGACCATGTGGACTCTCTGCACCAGGTCTCAAGGAGGAGGTAGTGAGCAGGTCATGCACAAATGCAGCAATACTAGTAAAAAAAGGGTAAATATGAAGCATCAGCCATTCTTGAGAGGATGATTCAGTCATCATCTTCATACCTCGAACAACAACATGCTGCAGGTGCTACTAGTCACTCTGACGGCGAGGAACCCGTACCTTCGCACAGGATTAGTGTCCACAACTAGAGCTCTCGTTTGTCTTAGTTTATCAATCACAATCTTCGACCCGGGGGGGTTTGCAGAACCGGGTTCATCAGAGGCCCACGCATCAATGATCAGCCTGTCCTCCTTATTGTCTGGGTATCCCAATCCCAAGGGGACCTGGAACTGGAAGGTGCTTCCAACTCCAGGCGAACTGCTTACAGCCATGAAGCCCTTGAGAAGAGTGACAAGCTGTGAGGATTTGCAAAGGAGGAGCACACAGCCAGATCAGTAGCCAGCCCAGGCAAGCAGCAAAGGCCACCATCTGGATAAAAGAGTAGCACACACGTGCTGACCTTGGAAGTTATGGACAGCCCAAGACCTGTCCCACCATATTCACGATTTGCTCCCGTGTTGGCTTGCAAGAATGGTTCGAAGAGCTTCGTACGGACACTGCACTTGCTCAGTACGTCCAAGCAAAGGCATCAGAATCTCTCTAACCTCTGTCAAGGTGATGGGCTCATCACTTCAGTTCCGCCACTCTTGAACTGGTCTCTAGCATGTCGGATGCAAGAAAGGCGCATAGAATCGTTCAAACTTGACATAAGATTGGCCGATAGCTGGCTGACATATGTGACCTGAGAGGGATGCCGATGCCAGTGTCTTCGCAAGCGAACATAATCTGCAAGCTGTGTTGATGATCCCGCTTGTTATCCTTCCACATAGCATCCACTGCTGCCATGTTGCACTCTCTGAAAGCCAGCACCACCTTCTCGTCGTTCCTGGGACTACCCACTCGCATGCTAAGACCATGGCGCTGAATGTCCACTGCCGACCCATCGTTCCTGTCACATTGCAAATCGGAATGTTGAAATCCTACTGAGTGCCAGCAGCCAGCGGAACAAAATGGGCTTCACAACTGCTTTGCTACAAGCTAAGTTTGAGTTGTGGACAATTTCAAGCTTGCCAACCATATCACAGCAAGGTCCTGATATACCAGAGGTGACGGCAGACATTACCCTGCAGTAATAGAATCAGGTAGCCAAATGACAGAAGGACCGTGCTTCCCCTGAGAAACCATCCGCAGTAGGGGAGAGCTTGTCGACTCCCCAACTTGCGGAGGTGCTGCATCTTCCTCAACACCAGCCACCCATACGCTGACAAAGATGCTGCCCTCTCTAGTGAACTGCGCACCACATGCAGCAGCTGCTTCATGCAACCGCCCCATCTGGAGCAGGTGGGTGAGATGATCCTAGCTGACTGCGTGCACTGCTACCACCACCCTTGGGCTACTGGTCAATCGTACTGCTTACAGAAAGGATGGCAAAAGGGTTACCTTGACAGCATTCCCGATAAGGTTCAGAAGTATCTGCCTTATCTTGCCGACATCCCCTACCAGCCAAGTTGGTACAGCCTCTTGCACCAACCCCACAAGCTGCCATAGGAAGATAGGAACGTCAGAACATGCCTGAAGGTGCATCACTGCATGCGTCAGAAGGATCAATGGTGCAGGAATGTCCATGACAGCGCATGTCCAATGAGGTATCTCAAAGCGTGTCACCTCAAGCTTCT
Source organism: Spirogloea muscicola (assembly GCA_009602725.1). Classification (NCBI taxonomy): domain Eukaryota; kingdom Viridiplantae; phylum Streptophyta; class Zygnematophyceae; order Spirogloeales; family Spirogloeaceae; genus Spirogloea; species Spirogloea muscicola. Next base: position 1,630,420 of record WELB01000001.1, on the reverse strand, counting down.
TCTGACGAGTTTTGTCGCCAAATAGGCTAAGGACATCATTCAGCTCACTCCGCAAATCAAAGCGAACACTTTCAATCTCCTGTGATGTACAAATAACACATCCACTCTCTCTATCACAAGATGCAATCAGATGACTAGTGACACTACATGATGTATTGTGTGTACGGAGGATGAACGACTTTCAAGGCAGTTGACTGATAGGGGCATCCTAAAATGATATGTGCACATCAGGAGTGAGCAAAGATGCAATGTAATTGCCACTAAAGAAAATGCATTGTACCATTCGTCCAGCTTCCATCTTGGAGAAGTCCAAGACCTGCATAAAGGACAACTTACCACCTTTGTCAGGAGTCAGAAGAGGGAGCAAGACCAACTAATTGACTGTACTTACAAATCACCTAGCTACTCAGCAGCTCTTAGCACATGGCTGCCTCTCTGCTGTTTCCATGGGGGACAGGAACAGACTCCCACCTGATTGATCAGTCCAATCAAGGCATTGCTACTGGCCTGAGCTGTCTTCACATAGTCGAGCTGAGTTGCATCCTGCAAATATGTCAAAGCAAATGAGAAGATTGCATGGAGAGCATGCTGCTTATGGCACTGTCAAGCCTAAACTAAATTGGCTTGGTTGCTTTCATCTATGAGAGACGGAAGGCCGGGTTTTGTCCACGTAGCATCGAGGGACTTATCTGTCATAGACAATCTATCACAGGAGCAAATGTCCGAAGCAACAAAATCGAGGGGCTATCACAAGGCACTGGATGTAATCACAGGTTCTGGAGCAACTGACAGCAGAGAGATAAGTACTTAATATTAATCCTTTAGTGACTCACCAGCCGCGTGTTCATGAGCAGATTTGTCATGCCAATCATTCCTGCCTCAGCAAAGGCAAAGAGAAGCCAATAAGCTAAGGCTACCTTACAGGGTTCCCGGGAAATATGGCAAACTGATGATGCAAGTCATTCATGCTCACACAAGACGCACACAACACAAGCCTGACACAGATCCTCATAAATTGTCCATATCAATGACCGACATCAAAAGGTAGGCCGAGCAACATCGGCCGAACTTGTAAGAACTTGGAAACAGTGGCTGCTCAGTGACCAGTGCAATTACCATTCATGGGCGTACGGATTTCGTGTGAGACAGAAGCAATGAATGCGGATTTCGCGTGATCCAAGGCCTTGGCCTGCACTGAAGCCTCCTGCACAACGGAAAGGTAGCTGAAAGTCATGCTATCTATCTTGCCAAAGAAGGGGTGTGTCATCTGCCGCTAACGCTGCATTGCCCTTCCCATCTGCGACCTCAGCTCCAATCTGGATATCCACATTGTTACTAAATGTCGGAGCTTGTGAGAAAGTAACATGACAATTGCATACCCACAATGAAAATAGTATCTGCAAGCCTGCCATTGACCTGGCTTTGCCACGGCAACTAGCACATGTAGGTGTAGTACCTCTTTGAGATCCATGTTCTGCTTCCCAATGCGCCTGATGTCATGGGCAAGGGCTTGCTGGTGCTTTGCTATGAGGCCCATGATGATCGCCAAGAGCAGGAACAGCAGTATTATGGCGATAGGCCATGGCACAACTTTGCCAATCCGGTGCCAAGTGGAGTACCCCACGTTCAAGCAGCGCACCTGGTAATCTCGGAAGCCTTCAAGTAATCAGGGAGCACACAACTGTGTCAGGACAAGTAGGCTTCCCAATTGGGCAGACCGAGCCTGCAACATTCTTGAATGTACCGAATCGGACAACTTTCTCCTACCTTGTGTGTACTTTGTGGAGTACGAGAAAGGCAGATGGCTGCGGCTCGGAGCGACGAGGCTTGTGCCATTACGGAAATGGTCAGACGCATAGGTGGGACTCCCTGGAGGCGCTGGCATGAGGAGGCCCTCTTGCATACTGGGGTCATTTGAGACGTCATACCTGCACGCAGCTCAGAGTGCCATGTGAAAGCAGAAAGGGCACCAAAGGCACATGCTTTTTGGTCTGAGTAGGAAGAAGCTCTTCATGCCCGCGACAAAGATCTCAAGCATACATACCACTGCAGGTGTATGTCGTCTCTGTTGGTGAAGGCATGTAGTGATGACTTGAAGAGCGTGGACACGTTGAACTGACAGCCGATGTAGCCTTCAATGTCACGCTGTCGATCTCCGACAGTAGCGTTTGCAGGGTATGGAATGGGACCTTTGTATATCGGCACAAAAGCGCGGACACGGCCTGGCCCAAGTGCATCAGGTGCGCAATAGGCAGGTACCCCAAAATCTCTTGCCTGCCGCAAAAGTGAGCTCAACAAATGCTTAGTCTAAGCAGAACCAACATTGCCACGTCATATTGCTGCAAGTAGGCATTCCTTTGACATTGATGAGTCTGTAGATGCTGATATCACAAAAACTGATCAATATTACCACCAACTTACCTGTTCTAATGTTGACCGAAGCCGAGGGTTGGCATACACATCCCAAAGAAGAGTAGCTGGATTCATAGCAGGTTGCTGGGGCAGGTAGCGGACCACAGCGTACTCTGGCTGTTGCAATGCAACCAAAGCATAGTCAGTGCTGCAAAACGAACTAGGGCATTGAGGAGATCCCTCGTGAGACTCATCCCTGTAGGTATGCTCAATGTAACAACCTCCGCCAAAGGAAAGGAGAAGTTACATAGGAGGGCTTTCTTTTCAGAATATGGCAGGACGAGGAGAGCATAAGGTGTAGTAAAGGAGGAAGTAAACCTGAGCCGGATCTGGCACATAGACATCGATATCGGTCCTGTTCCTGAATGTTGTGTTGAGAGCTCTCTCCAGCGGCAGACGCCCAGCTGGAAGTACCTTCTGTATGTAGTATACAGCTTGGACCTGGAATAGAACAAGAAAGAACTCAATGGCACCTGGAGCATTTGCATGTCTGCTCCCAAGCCGCCAATGGTCAACTGTGATGCTATATCTCATTGACACAATGACATTCAGGATGCTTGGCATCCAAAAGGCAGCAGCATGAGCCCTGAAGTAGCGAAACAGTGCATGGCTCCAGAGTGCCTCATGGATCTGTACTTGAGGTCTTGTCCAATCCGTCTGATAGAGGAAGTTTCCAAAACGCTCCTGACTTTCGAACTGCATTGCAGTCTTTATCAGACCGGTCAAAGTGGCGGCCGTGTACAAGTTGCTCTGCATTCGATCCTCCAATACCTGCAATGCACTCACGGCCAGCAATGTCACTAGAGTATGCATCGGACACAAACTTACAGTCAACAGGACTAGGAATCAGTGTGGTAGCCGGTGCTGGACTGTAAGGCCAACTGAGGCAAGTGTGGACAACAACAGGAGCTCAGCCAATCCATGTGTACCTGCGCTCGACTCACGCAGCTGAGCACAAATTCGCGCTTAGTAGCGCCCTGGTCATGATCCCAGAGGAGCCAGCATACAACACCAGCCAAGACGAGGCCAATCATTGACCATACGAGAAGGATCTTCCGCCAGTGATTCAGGATTGGCGGATGTCTGCAAAAACACCAGGCATGTGAGTCAGATGATGCATGCAAATACACATGTGAAAGCAGGCATCCTGCAGATTACACTTCTTGGCGGCAATCCTGACTGGCAACGACCGACATTGAGGATGGTCAACATGTCCATGAGGGACATGGTCTTGTGACCGCCCACACAGACTCGACGGTAGAGGGCCATGACCATCTGCAAGGTCAGCCATGGGCTGCCCTTAGCAGACAGATGCATGCGAGCATGACTTGTTGGGGTTGGACATCCCATGAGCAGGTCCGCAAGCCGATGTGGCCATGTAGCAGACCCTGACAAGTTGGGCTCCCGGTCAGGGCCTGCGACATCGCCTGGGCATCGAAGCCCGTACTTGGCAAGCCCCAGACAGGCCGACAGTCACTTGCCTCAGGAGCCGAACGAGAGGGGAGGTGGTCGTGCTAGGCGGCCTCCTGGGGCCGGCGCACCGCATGGGCAGCAGGAACTGCCTCCCGGGCGGCGTGACAGCCGCTTCGCCGCCATCCTCCTCCTCCGCAAGGGCCTGAGACTGCGCCTGCGCCTGCCTGCCCCCCGGCCCTGCGCCGCTGTTGTCAACAGCCATGGCGGCCGAAGCCTCGTCTTCGCTACCACGCCGCCGCATGTGTGCCCGTGTCTATGACCTCGTTGTCGCCACTGAGTGCAGCGGCTCAGCAATCTGCCGTCATGCATGCGCCTGCATGCGTCTAAGCCCCTGAAGCCGAGCAGCCCGCACTGCCAGAGCCCCCGCGGCTCCGCCGCAGCCCGCCGGTCACGCCCGCAGAGGGGCCTCGCTGCGGCCGCGGAGGCCGGGCCCCACTGCCAGGCGCTCGGTAGGGCAGATCGCCGTTTGCCAGAGCCGCTGGCTACGAGGCAATCGAATGTGCCGGCAGCTCATGGAGCTGACGGCGAAGTGCCTCCCGAGCCTCCTTCAGCCTCGCTCGTCGACGCCGTCACTGGGACGAATCCGGCGCCGGCGATGGCCGGGGCTGCCAGGTGGCAGCGCTCAGAGCGGGGTGAGCGGGGACGGCCGCGCGGACGGCCGCCAGCTCCCCGCCGGAAGCGGCGCCGGCGGGGCCAGTCGCTCGGCGGCGGC
>WELB01000001.1:1570306-1604815 GCA_009602725.1 Spirogloea muscicola | reverse complement strand
GCCCCCACCCCCGGCAGTCGTCCATCAACGGCCTAAGCCCTAGCAAATAGTAGCTCACAAAAAGCGTAGCCAAAAGGCCGTGAGAAACGCTCGGAGGTCAGGCTCGCGCGGCCAGAGACGGCCCCCCTGCGGCGATCGGCGGCCTGCGCCGGTGCCGCGCTGACGAGGAGCGGCGCTGCTTGCTCGCTGGCCACCCCCAGGAGCCGGCCAGCGGCGCTGGGAGAGCAGACGCTGACGTCGCGGCGCGGGACGACGCCGACGACGAGGACGAGGTGAGCTGCCGCTTCTGCCTGCGGTGCACCCGTTTCTCGTCACATGTCCACTGGTCGAGTCTTCGCCACTACAGTGGCAGCTTCTTGTCCTGCCACCTAGCGCGACAGGTCGTTCTTGGTAGAGCCGACACCAATTGCCACGTGCAGGAATTGGCGACAGCCGCCACCAGGAGGCGCCCTTACCCCGTGGTCTTGTAGCGTGCGTTACTGACTGGCAACTCTAAAAGTCCGACAGCGCAGACCCGTAGCTCGGGTCGTGGTCTCCCTGCGGCTGGTCCTTCTGCAGCATCCCTACGCTTGTTGACTAACAGTTAGCCGCAGCTGAACAGGTGTGCTCGAAGAAGTCGGCAGGTTGCTGCGTCAAAGTTGCAGCATTTGTGGGTCTCTGCAACCTCTGACAGTGGCAAGTGGGCATCGTTGAGGTTCAGTCAAAATAGTGCGTGGCAAGGTCAAGTGCTTGGTCCCCTTAATGCTGCGCTGGTGATCCTTTCACGACTTCTAGGCAAGGAGGGAACGTCAGCGAGAGGAGGACCAAAGGGAGAGGGATGAATTTGCGGAGCGGCTGCGGTTGCGTGATGAGGCCGCCACAAAGAAGGTCAGGGCTTGCACGAGCACTGTCTGACAGTGACTATTTCCAAAGGACGCTACTCATCGTTTGGGCAAGAGTAGATAGCTAGCTCTGTCGTGAGCACTTGTAGCATCATTGAAGGTGCCTGTTTCTCCACAAGTGATTCCACTGTTACATGTAACTGGCCAATGTTGACTTCTGCAGCTTGCGGAGCCCAAGATGTCGAAGCGCGAAGAAGGTATCCTATTGTTGATTGGCTGGCAATTGTTACCAAAGTTTCAGCGACTTAGCAGTTGGTCTCGCTTCTTCAACATGTCTCGATAATTGTGAGACATGCATGCAGCTAGACTAGTTCATCAGTGCCCTGTGATTTGGGACTTGTTAGAGGTAGCTCATGTTTGAGGAATTGGCATCAAGCAGAAGAGATTCGGCGCAGACAAGAAGCTCAGGAAAAAAAGGAGCTTCTTCCAACTCTCAGGTATGTTGCACACTGCATGTCAATATAACCAATTATGACCAGGATACCCTCCTGCCATTAGTGTATCTTGCAGGGCATATTCTGTCGAAATTGTGCAATCACAACCTTTGTTCATACCTGAGCACTTGGCCATCACATTCCCCCAACTTTATTATACCTACTGCAGCACTCATAACGCAAGTGCAGCAAGACACTGTGTTCTATTGTCTTACCTCACGTCCAGGGCCGCTCTTCCAGGGAGGTGGCTCGCCAGAAATACTTGAAGGAGCGCGAGCAGAAGAAGCTCCAGGAGCTCGAGTGAGTAGCTTATGAGCCTCATGTCGATGTGTCTGGGTGTGTGCTTCTGCTCTTCAAGCTTGGAGAGCCCACCATCTGTATTTAGCAAGCAGAATTTACGTGGGCTCATTGGACAGACACTCGCCTTGATTGTGCTCGAGCCTGTGAGCAGGGATGAGCTTCAGGATGAACAGTTCCTGTTTGAAGGGCAACGGTTGACGGCTAAAGAGGAGGCCGAGCTCAGGTACTGATGAGCCCTTGCAGCTCCTCTCTCCGGCTTCTCTACTCAGTCTCACTTTCTCAAGTACTTGGTGACTTAGGCAGACAATGAGATTTGCCAGGAATGAAACTGAAAGTTGCCGTGCTTTGCATCTGTCAATCAACTTTCAGGACATCGACAGGATAATCTGGTGGGGATGCTTCCTTCAGTTACAGTAACTTTTTGTTGCAGTTGTTGACCAGGTACAAGAAGAAGGTCTATGATTTGGCAATGCAAAGAGCCAAGGACGTTGAAGACATTGTTGAGGTACAGGACTTCTCAACAGCAGCTAGGAGAACATGGTCATGCAGTGTGCTATTTGCCCTTCCGAAGAACAACAGTCCTCCTACATTGAAGTCTGGAGGCCTTTCTTGCGCTTGCAAAGAACAAGTATCACAATATGATGTCTGAGGCAGTTGGTTCCACTTTATACCCAATATGTCACTGAACGCTTTGTGTTGCATGCATAAGTGCCTTGCTCATCCAGACGTTATCTGCTGCTGCTCAGTATCGCATGCCAGAGGCCTACGATCAGGAAGGAGATGTGAAGCAAGACCGGCGCTATGCAGTTGCTCTAGAGAGATACAAGTATGAACCAGCCCCTGGCTTACCTGCATGATGCATATCTACTTGCAGCAGTTGTTGCACACTTTTAGGTGTGCCTGAGCACTACCTGCACATATCAGGACTGAACAATCCTCCCGCTGGCTGATGCTCATGCTGCTTGTCGTCAGGGACACAGGAGTGTCTGAGAAGGCTCAGCCTTTTGCTGAGCAGGAGGCCTGGGAAGATCATCAGATTAGTAAGAGCTCTCTCTCGCTTGCCTAGGTACCTGATCTTGCAAGTGCCATGTGCAAGCTAACAGTGATGGTGGATGTTGTTGCTGTATCCTGCCAATCTTGATGTGGCCCTTTGGACCGTGGCTGTTTCAGATAAGGCGTCGCTCAAATTTGGGGCCGCAAATAAGAAAGTGACTGAGACTTATGAGTAAGTGCCTCATCATCTCACTCAGCAAAATGTGCAAAACCCTGCACAAACCATTTTGGCCAACTGAAGAGTCCACAACCATGCGTTGATGCCTGGATGATTAGACTCGACTGTTACGGCCTCCTTTACAATATGCTGTCTCTTACAGTGTACTATGGGATGTTGCTGATGGTCCACATACTGAGACGTGGCTGCAGAGGCTGAGATTATCAGCAGAGTCCCAGCTTGCTTGTTGGGTTGCATGGATGGTCATGAGATTCTTGAGTAGAGTGAAGAGAATATTAAACTTAGGCATCCAACATAGTGGTCTAACAGGGCCATCTTCACTGCAGGTATGTCTTCGAAGATCAAATTGATTTCATCAAAGAGGGGCTGATGGGTGGCAATGTTGAGGTAAAGATCGTGGTACACCATTGTGGAGTATTTCTTCACAGGCTCATGGTCCTCCTGCCCGAATCCATCTGTTCGTGTTCAGTCTGCTTATCAGCATTCTCTCCCATGCACCAGCTTTCGTCATCCTACATTCTGTTTTCTAGTAGGGTTAATCAGAATCTGTCTGGTTTAAATTTGGTCAATCTGTCGCTCTTCAGCTGGTCGTATAAATATTGATGTACTCTGAGAGGATAAGGTCTTCTGTCCGGCCAGCGGGCCAGCGTGAAGATGACCCAAGGCAGCCGCTTGGTGGTCAATGCTACTGTTGCTCAGGACGACGAAATGCAGGACGAAAAGGAGATAAGGGCATCCGAGGCAAAGACAGCACATCAAAAGATTCTTGTGAGCAACTGCGGCGGGACCTTGTACCTCCTCAGCGCTACTTGACATCAAAGGCTGCCTGGCCGAAAGAAATTGCTGCTATTCCGCTGTCTTACAAAGATTGAAACCTTGAAACCTTGAAATCTTGCACGTCTGTGAATGTCAGGAAGACAGGAAGCTATTGCCAATGTATCCATACAAGGACGAGTTACTGCAGGCAATTGAGGCTCATCAGGTACTTCCCTGCCTGACTTGTTGAGTCAGTTGCATAGGCCAATGCCTTTTATGAGCTGTGGTTTAAGGCAATCGCTTTGGACATTGATCAATTTGCAACTTTCATGTCCCTTTATGATGCAGATTTTGGTCATTGTTGGTGAGACAGGCTCAGGGAAGACAACCCAGATACCTCAGTACCTGCATGAAGCGGGCTACTCAAAGCGAGGAAAGGTTAGTCATTCTCTGACATTCTTGGGTGCTGGTAACGGGGAGCTGTTATGATCAATCTGCACCTTTGAGCTATCTGAGCTGTCCCTGTAGGTATACATGGAGCCAATAGAATAAGTATTAGGGCATGGACATGCTCTGCAACGTTGTTAGTCCTCGTTTCTGCCAGCAGGGGCCACAACTCTCAGCTTGTCGCTTTGGCCCAGATTGGGTGCACCCAACCACGGCGAGTGGCTGCCATGAGCGTTGCTGCACGTGTTGCTCAAGAGATGGATGTCAAGCTGGGCAATGAGGTCTGTGCTTCTCCAAGTATACAATCATGGACGATCATCTTAAGAGCTGTGGCTTCAATAAGAACCTGCTTAAAGCTGTGGCTTCAGCAAGAACCTGCCCAAATCTCTCAATCTGCAGCTACTCCGCTCTCTTTGTGAACTTTAGAATTGTTCTCAACAGCTTTGAAAAGTGACGTGCTCCGCCTAACAGCCAGGTATATACGACTCGAGCAGGTTGGGTACTCCATCCGGTTTGAGGATTGCACGTCAGAGAAGACCATCATCAAGTACATGACCGATGGCATGCTACTGAGGGAGTTCCTGGGAGAGCCTGACCTCGCCTCTTACTCTGCCATGATCATTGACGAAGCACATGAACGCACCCTGCATACTGATGTCCTCTTTGGTCTAGTCAAGGTAGTCGCTTTCACATGCCCCTCTAGAACCACCGTAATAGGTGGAGCAGCGTGATTGAGACTCTGCAAAATTTGAAGGATTCTGCATTTATTACCTTGGTGTAGAGACAGCCCGATTATTAGAAACATCTAGGTGTTTATCTACCTCTTAATCTATCTACCCAACTGCAAAGCTTGGGGACCCATGTGGAAATAAAGAAAGGTTTGCTGCTTGATTTGTGGCGCTGTTCCTTGTATACCCAGGACATTGCCCGATTCAGGCCCGACATCAAGCTGCTGATTTCCAGCGCCACATTGGATGCGGAGAAGTTCTCAGACTACTTTGACAATGCACCCACGTTTAGGATACCGGGCAGAAGATATCCGGTGGACATCATGTACACCAAGGCCCCTGAAGCAGACTACTTAGACGCGTCCGTAGTCACAGTCCTGCAGATTTATGTCACACAGGTGTGCCCTCTTTATCCTGAAAAGCTGCTGCAGTAGCGCTATTCACCAGCTATTCACCATAAAGCTGCTCTGCACGGTTAAGCATGAGTTGGATAGCAAATTCTCGTATGCCTCGTTGTTCTACAGCACACCAGTGTCCCGCAGCTTGCAAGTCGTGCTCGACACAAGATTGGGACATTTAGCTATACGAATGCAGGGCCCAGGACTAAGGTCACGTGCTGAGATGTGCTGTGGGCTTGCTCGTTTTTGCACGTCTCAAAGTGTACAAATTTGCCAGCGTAGTGCAGTCTGTGTCACCAGTATGACAAAGCGCAGGATCGCACACTGTACCCACCATCTTCGCTGCTTGTGCCAATGGTGCAGCCCACAGGTGACGTACTCGTCTTCTACACGGGGCAGGAGGAGATTGAACAAGCAGAAGAGATGCTGAAGCAACGGACCCGGGGTTTTGGCACCAAGATTGCTGAGATGATAATCTGTCCCATCTATGCAAACCTTCCCTCTGACCTACAGGCACTCACTCGATCACCTTCAAGCCTCAAAATCAGGATGCTAAGTATCCATTATGATTTACAAGGAACGTTGATGTGGTCCATTGAAAGGCACCACCTGCATGCCCTTACGAGCTTGTCTCATGATGGAATGCGCTTGCACAGGCCCGGATATTTGAGCCGACACCAGAAGGGGCACGGAAGGTGGTCTTGGCGACCAACATTGCAGAGACGTCCCTAACAATCAATGGCATCAAGTTTGTCATTGACCCCGGCTTTTGCAAGCAGAAGAGCTACAATCCCAGGACGGGCATGGAGTCCCTGATTGTCACACCCGTCTCCAAGGCCTCCGCTAACCAACGGGCTGGGCGAGCAGGCCGAACATCTCCTGGGAAGTGTTTCCGCTTGTATACAGCATGGTCTTTCCAGGTTTGTACGCTTGGTATTGATATCTTAATTCCATCAAAGTTTTGGCTGGGTCAATTTCTTTCTGCATTTTTTTCCTTTTTGGGTACTCCTTTTCCAGTGCATCAAGAGGAAGTGATGTCAGAAGTTATACTAATGCTTGTCATCCTTCACTTACGCAGAATGAGCTGGACGATAATACTCTTCCAGAAATTCAACGCACTAATCTTGGCAATGTGGTGCTCATGTTGAAGAGTCTAGGCATCAATGACCTGATCAACTTTGACTTTATGGTAAGGCGTACTAGCTCATATTCATACGATGCGATCCTGCAACTATTAGCCATCTCATCGCTTGAGCCTGTGAATTTGCCGTTTGTGCTTTTCTGTCAGTCTTATGCTATTGCTGCTGTTATTGCAGCAGGATTTGATCGTGTTGCAGATTCATTGTTATATTAGCTGACGCATTGTATTCTTGAGCATATCAAATGCAGGATCCTCCTCCAGCTGAGACGCTGCTGAGAGCACTTGAGCAGCTGTATGCTCTGGGAGCACTGAATGACAGGGGTGAGCTCACCAAGCTGGGCAGGAAGATGGCAGAGTTCCCTCTGGACCCCATGCTGTCGAAGATGATTGTTGCTTCTGAGAAGTACCAGTGCACTGAGGAGACGGTCACCATCTGCGCCATGCTGTCGGTTGGTAACTCCATCTTCTACAGGCCGAAAGACAAGCAGGTCCATGCCGACAATGCCCGCATGAATTTTCATGCGGGCGATGTTGGTGATCATATCGCCCTTCTGAAGGTATGATACACTCTGCACCTCTGGATGATCTATGATGTTTTTCAACCTTCTTGTGTGGCTCCATAAGTGCCTCTCTGCTTACCTAGTAGCTGCACTATCAAAGGTGGTGCATATTCAGCTCTTTGATTGCTACCAATCTGGGACGTAGACTATTTGTGTTCTGAACGTTCAGGTACTTTGGGGCAGTTAGCATCATCACAACCCGGCTGGACATCATCTGAGAACAGTATTAGTGTCTGCAGAGAGCAATTGACTCGTATACTTGACTTCTCCTGCTTTCGACCTCTCTGTGGCAGATATTTGACTCCTGGAGAGAGTCCAACTTTTCCACACAGTGGTGTTACTCGAATTACATCCAGGTTGCTAAGGCTACGCAACTAGCAGCTGACGCTTTGTGCTGAAGCCATGTTGCATCTGGACTTCTCAGTCATTTGCAGCCTCTACTGAGTCAACAGGTCTAGTTCCCTTACCTATGCTTCCATAGGGTCGTTGAAATCATCAGTACCTCTTGCTCATCATAAAATATGAATGCCGGTGCCAGGTGAGGAGCATGAAGCGGGCAAGGGATGTACGAGACCAGCTTGCGAGCCTGCTTGAGAGGGTGGAGCTGGAGCCCAGCAGCAACCCTAACGATTATGACGCCATCAAGAAAGCCGTCGCATCTGGTGCGAGCAATCTTCTGGTTCCTCATATGATTTGTAGACAACATGTTGTCCTTAGCTTACCTCAAGACAATGGTGATCCAAGGTATGAACTCCAGATGGGGGCTGGCTATGGGCTGAGTATGTCCAGCTTCCGTTACTGATGCCCGTTCTGACCTCTCACAGGCTTTTTCTACCATACCGCAAAACTGCAGAAGAATGGCACGTATCGCACGGTTAAGAATCCCCAGACAGTGCACATACACCCGAGCTCTGGCTTGGCTCAGGTCCATACATAATGCTTTCTCTTACTACTACTCATATAGCTCCCTGCAATCTCAAAGATGCACATGTGGTGTGCCATAATACAATGGGCGTGTTTGCTCTTTGCTTGAGATCTAATCTCCTGCATCCTCCTACATGGTGAAGTTGCTGAAGGCACGCTGGATTGTGTAGCTGTAGTGAAGTCCGTTTGTTCTGCTCATAGCAGTGATTTGCTGCCAATCCAGGTCCTGCCAAGATGGGTTGTATACCATGAACTGGTGTACACCACAAAGGAGTACATGCGGCAGGTATGCCATGAGTCAGTGTGCACCACTGCCGGCAGATGTGCAGGAATGCATCACATACCTTTGCATCTTCATCAGTAGTTGCCTACTGCTGTGGGCAGTCTCTGCAGGAATCCTATTGTCCACTCACAGACGCCATACCTCTGTGCCATCTGTGTAATATTTGACTTCAGGTCATCGAAATTAAACCAGAGTGGCTTGTTGAGATTGCTCCTCACTACTACAAGCTCAAGGATGTCGAAGATGGTAAGCACAGCAGGTGCTATTTGTTAGTCACAATACGTAGGTACGCTGATTAGTCTTCTGCACTTTCTGTCTGGCTCGTACACTGCCAGTACATGCGGGTATCCATCCTACATGCATACATGCAGAACAGTCAACCCAAAGGTCTGTATTTTGTGCATGGTCATCAGCGTGAGCACGTGTGTATGCAGCCGGCTCACACAAAATGCCCAGGGGCAAGGGGAGGGCGGTTATGGATGCTTGACACGCCTGAACTCGCGTGAGATAGACGAGTACTTGTTCTGTGAGAGCACCTGGCCTTCTCAGGACGTCAGTGGATTCTCAAAGCGCTGAAGTTCGAATTCGCGCTCGCTTCAATGCTCTCTGGGGTCCAAGGATGCCTGGTTCTCTGGTCAGGTGCTCATCTGTCACCCACCAAGAGGTGGCCCCTTATGCCTGTCTGCGTTAGTCATCACTTTATCTTTGCTCTGCCAGCATACCTGTGACCTCTTGTGCCACTTGACTCCTGACAGTAAGTCTGATTTTGGGTCGTCTTCTACAGCGTTCAATGCTGTCGCTGCATCGGCACTGGATCAGTTCGGATTTTCTGGCCAGAGGGAGGAGGGGCATGCAGACCCTGGATGCAGCAGCTGTATGTGGCAGCTTGTGGTAAAATTCAGCACGTGGCCACTTGTGCTGCTTCTCATCATTCCAGTAGTGGAAGCAGGGGACTATGCAGCACATGCTGTAGATACGAAGCTGGGCACTTGAGTGCCAAAATTTTTGGGTTTCTTAGACGGAAATACTGAGCATCCCAGCATGGCAGCGAGGACCGGAGGACACCGTATCTCTGGCGGGCTTTAGAATGTATTGTTTATGGTGTATACAGCACTACTACTAGTGTACATAGCAGTGTTCTTGTGGTGCTCCTTCAGGAGCACCAGTAGCCCGAACACTTGCTATGGGTGTAGAGTATATAGGGCCCACTATACTAGTGTGGTGACTGTGCAGGACACAGGGCTAGCCGAACGTAGAGAACATATTTACCCTGAGTGCATTGATTGGTCAACGATTTCAGTCACCGTATGTCAACTGAAGATGCATATACTGTGAGCAATGCCCACAGGTGGACTGTGAGATTTTGGTGGCGTGCTGGAGCATTACGGCAGGTCCGGACGGTCGTCGTCGGGCCAGGGTGGCCATTGGCTGAGCAAAGAGGAGGGCGCGGCGCTGCGCCCAGCTGTGGTAGCCGGCGAGGACGTCTCATCCATCTCCCAAACCAGAAGGGAACCTCCAATGTCGCCCAGGTTGGCAGCAGCAGCGCCGCCGCCATTGCCGGCCATTGACAGGCCCAGCGGCCGCAGTGGGCCCTGGACGGAGGCTGATGTTGCTGATAGCTCTGGGCTGAGGACCCGTTCAATGCCTCCGGGTCTGGCGACACCCAAGCCTGCTGGCGGCACCGGCAGACCAGCACCTGCCGCCGGCGCTGAGGACGGTCGCTGTGGCGAACCGTGGCCAACTGGGCCGACCGCGGCGCGTCCGGTGGCGCTGCCACCGGGGTGCCTGCTCTTTTGGAGCATGGGGCCCGGTGCAAGGCCACCGCCAGAAAGCTCCTCGGAGCGGCTGTGCGGTGTCACCGATGGCAGCCGTGGCGGCGGAGGCTCGGACGTGGACGCGACCGTGGCGGCGGCGGCCGGCGAGGCCGGAAAGTTGGTGCGGGCGCGGCGGCCGTGGATGGCGATGGCTGCCGTGTCGTACGCTTCGGCGGCGGCGTGCGCCGTAGGGAAGGTGCCGAGCCACCGCCGGACCTTGCGCAGCGGGTCCCGGATCTCTGCCACCCACCTGCACCATGGCAAACCATTGCCATTATAGTATAACAGGTGCCACTAAGGTAAAGCACAATTGGCCCCAGCTGACGGCTCTTATGACCACGTCATCAGGACGTGGAAATCTCTTACTAAAACTTGTTAAGAGGGACCCTGCTCCACCAGACAGACAGTGCAGACCGAGGAGGGAGGCAAGGTGCTTACCGGTTGCGGCGGCGCTGGCGCACGCCACGATAGCTGCTCTCGCCCTGGCCAGTGCCGCCGTGCTGCAGCGACGAGGCCGTCGGTGACTGGTCCAGCGACACCGGCACAGTGGTGGTGGCGGCAGCGGGCTGGCGGGCCGGCAGCGGGAGGGCTGGCGCAGGCCGCGAGGGCGCGGAGAGGGCCGCAGAGGGAACGCCGGTGGTGACCGGCAGGACGGAGCCGGCGCTGGCCCCCATGGCGCCGCCCTCTGTGAGACGCGCCCAGAGGCTGGGGACGTCTAGGGGCGGCTGCGCCAGCGGCGGGGACGCCGCCGCCGGCAACGTCAACTCAACGCCAGTGCCGGTAGCAATCGGCGGTGGCCTCGGGCTGAGGCTCTGTGTCGCAACAGCCATGAGATCGGCGGTGTCGCCCACCGCCCCCCCCATCCCCGCGGCAGCCGCCGCCGCCGCCGCCGCCGCTGCGCTGGGCGTCCCGTCTGTGCACGGCGATCGTCCAGGCTTGCGCGGGTTACAGCGACTGGCTATTCGACAGGCTTCACGCTCGGCATTGGCATTGAGTTGCCAACATGGTGGCTGACATGCGTGCCAATCTAAGTTCGTGACAAGCCCTGCGCGTGCGTGCCATGCAGTCCCGCGCCGCGCTCGCGAGGGCCGAAGTTCCCGTCGGGTGAGCCGCTGAGCCTGTTGGAAGGACTCTTGGGCTTATCACCTTCTGCAGCGGTCGTCTGACCTCCCATCAGCATCGGCAGACGGCCTCAGAAACTCGCCTAGAGCTGCTTGCGCAGACGGGCACTGTGCCGTCGTACCCGCGGCACTTTTCCATGCTTGTGTAACGGTGTCTGGTCAATCTTGTGTATGTTTCTAGTTGCGTGATTGTGCATCATGACGAGGTCGTTGGGCGAGGCAGCAACCGCACCAATGAGACGCGCAATGTAATATTCAGCTTGCCTGCACTTGAGCAGCTTCGTGTGTGAGAGGATGCACAAGCAAATGGGAGCATTCGCGGGCATGCAGTCTGAATCCCAAAGATCAGTCTGCAAATCTTTCCAGCTGGCAGCCTGGCTGTCTGTGGTCACAGGCAACAAGGCACGCCGAGATGGAGGCGTTTGATGATCTTCTGAAGCAGTGGCGCACATCTGAAGCCAGTCGCCAAGAGGACCTGGCCGCCCTGCTGCGAGACAGCGAGCTCTATGTAACCTGCGAGCCATGCATCATGTGCTCGGCTGCCTTGTCAATACTCGGTGAGACTCGTGTACGCTGTGTGTGCAAGACAGGCTGTCCTACTTCACCGGAGATTCTGCAAGCAGACTGTATGCTGGCAAGCTCTTCCCTGTATCTTCAACTTCTGCTTGATAAGAGTAGTTTGGCGGCCCCTGACAAGTCACGGGGAGAGAACACCTCAGAATAGCTCATGCCTGCAAGCTGTCCTGATCGTGCAGGAATGTAGGCATGACTCGTTATCAGTGGAATGAGGCAGGCTTGCGCAAGGTGTATTTTGGGTGCGCAGATTTCCGTTTTGGAGGCTGTGGGGCTGTACTGCCCTTGAACGTAGCCGGCTCTGGGCCATGCGGCAAAAGGTACAACTTTGTCTCGTAACCATGGCAAGACGCTGGTATGCTACTTGACATCACAGGACGCTTGCTCAAATAACCCTCCATGGATTTTCACAGCAGTGCTCCAGTTGGTCCGTGCGACGAACTGCTGGCCACGACATCTCCCGCACTATTATGCGTGGGTGGAATATTGGCAGATGAGGCCATTGAGCTCTTCCAGAGCTTCTATGAGCACGGCAATCCAAATGGTATAGTCATTTTGCACTTAAAGCAGAGAATTCCTAGCAATGCCTCCCACTGCCCGTGTTTGGCTTNGGAGGGGGCGTCCCGGGCACGCGGAGCGTTCCTCGTACGGACGGGGCTTTCGGGGGGGAGGGCCCCCGCCTCCCCCGCCCGGTGCTGGGGCGAGGCGCCCGGTCATTCTTCCTAGTGGATTCGGAGAGAGGGAATGGCGGGGCGGCGGTGCGCGGGGAGAGCGCGTACGACCATCCCCCACGTGTCGCGCGTCTGGGCGCCGCCTGCCCTGACTACTCCCCGGAACGATCGACCGTACCCCCTTGCGTGGCGTCAGCGGGGCGCCTCTGCGGGCGCCGCGTGGCGCACGGGCGCCAAGTGGAGGCGCCGCGCACGTGCTGCCCCCATCCGATCTCCCCCGCGGTCGGGCGGGCGGCGCTGCCACGCGCCAGGCGTGGGCCCCCGGGAAGCCCTCACCACGTGCGCGGGGCCCCATGCCCTCCCTCCCCACAAGCACATTATTCAGCTACTATGCCGTTCGCCTGGGAGGAGGGAGGGCGGGGGGCGGCGGAGCCCGGCCGGGTCAGCAAGGCCCCCCCGCGCCCCGCCAGCTGGCGCCCGCCCGCCCGCCCGGCCAGCCCATCACTCTCTAGCCCCTTCCCGCCCGCCGCCCCGCATTCCGCCGCTTGCCCAAGCACCTCCCTCGTCCCGCCGCCGGGGCGCAGTGGTTACCGCGAAGCCTGAAAAAGCCCAAAAGCCCGCGGGGGTTTAGCTACCCGGAAACTAGTTGAGAGTAAGACCCTTTTCCAGGGCGATGGCTGTGATTGGTCAGCCAGCAGAGAACAAAAGTTCGAGGACCAGCCTCGCTGACCCGCTGCTGCTCAAGAAGAAAGCGCGGCCAGATTGACTGGTGGCTCAAGAGGGGATATCATGCACCCAGCGCCACTTCGAGTCGTTGTGGTTTCCGCGCCTTCTGGCCCCTTCTCGGGGCTGGCCAATCACAGCCATCGCCCTCTGCGGGTTAGTCGTTCTCCCTCGTGTGCAAGCTCTTCTCACACCATCGCCTTACTTTCGATCACACGTTTTCCACTTTCGACCAGCTCCTGCCAGCGGCAATTGACATCTTTGGCTGTCTGGGTCCTCGTTTCCACACCATCCTCCAAAACATTGCCAATCTCGGCTACACACGTCGTGCAGATGTGTTTCCGGCTAAGATGGGCTTACCAGCTGCATATCTGTCTTTCTTGCGACGACGAGTTTCGGCCTGTTTGCAGCGTGCTCAGGCTAATGCCTTGCACCAGAAAGCTGGACGAGCTCTAGTTGGTGGTAGAAGGGCTTCGTATCTGACATCCAGTATTCAGGCATCGAATAGCGACCTTTATGTTTTGACCCGAGGTTACTGAGCGGGTCAATCTGCTGTAGGTCATGTAGGTCTTTAGATGTGCTTGCCTTTGTACTTGGCCGTTTGGCCTTCGTTTGTTCCAAATACACGAAATTGCTTACTTTGCACTTTGCAAGGGCTATTTGCATTGGGCTGGCCTCTGACGGCCACTGCCTAACCTTGGAAGAGCTATTTCTCCTATTGGGACCCACTTCCAGGAGCCTAGCGTCTCTGACCTAAGGCTGCTTAGCAGGGGTTACTGAGTGATCCGTAGCTGCTTTGTTTCTTTGTGTGCTTGTTTATCTTAGCGCTTACCCTGGCCCCCTTCTCGTTCTTTGTTGATTCTTTTTTGGGCTGGCTTTTCCAGCCCCTATTCTCAATGGGCGAGCACTTTCTTCTATTTCTCGCAAGTGGCTGCCCTGGCGCTCGCAGCGCGGATGGAGCCTCAGGTGGGCGTCGCCGTAGACTGGCGTAGACTGCGGCCCGCCCGCCCCAGCAGCCCCGGCCCAACCAGCGAAGTCACGCCGTTCGCATGAAACGACAGGCAGGCCAATTTAAGGCAATTCACTGTTCAGGCAAACGCTAGTGCCAAGGCGGCCGCTTCGGCCACGCCTTCCCAACCACTGCTCCTTACCTACTCCACGCTCCCCTGCTCTCCACTCGCGCCCAATTGAGAAGGAAGCAGCTCTTACAAAGTAAGGCAGCGGCTGTGATCGGCCAGCCCCAAAGGAATGTACATGGTCCAATGGGCCGAAACCGAGAGATCCCCTGACCCCAACTCTTTCCCCACTTTCCGCAGCGGGCAGGCTCGCCACATGTGGCCGGCCGACGGGCTTGGCGCAGCTGCACTCTTGCCATCGTGCACCGGCTGCTTGCTACCGCCGCATCATGCGGTTGCGCTCGCGCTTCCGGAACCGCTCCAGCATGATCTCGTCTGTGGCCGCCAGCCGCCGGCCCTCCTCGCCGCCGCCTGGGGGCGCGTCCTTCCGGCCGTCCTTGTTGGCGGCCACACTCGCTGCTCAAAGTGGTAGGAAGGACATTAGAGAATGCTCAATTTCTAGCACCCATGGATTTGACAATCTGCATATCATACATCGACATCGCCCAAGCTTGCATGTTTGGCAACCGCAACCTGTAGTGGGGCCCGACGGGAGCTGACCTCGGCGCTGTGTCTCGGCAAAGTCGCGACCACGTTGGTGGTAGTCTGCGCTGAAGCTCGCCGGTAGTGTGGACTCTGCCTTCCTGCCCAGGCAGCTTGCAGAGAGGGAGGACTTGTTAGAGATCAAGGGACGGTATAGATGCTGGAAAGGAGCCGTCAATAAGCTCCATACGCGGCAAATAGGGCAATTGCAGGGCCAGGCGGCCTGCATCAAGCAGGGGCTGTCAGCGGGGAGCGGCGCGTGGGAAAATTGGCTGTGAGGCCCACGGAAGCACGGGCGACTGCGGACCTGCGCCCGACAAGCGGTCGTGACTCCTGCAGGTGCTTCTTTGCTGCCTCCGTCTCCTCAATGTTGCTCAGCTTGTACCTGCGGGCGAGCAATAGTCAAATAAGCCACATTTTCATGGCCAACCCGTCCACGTGATGTTCAGTCTGCAGCCTGCAACATGGGCTGCCACTGGCACCCTCGGAGCTGCCAGAGCTTGACTACCCCAACTCTTGCAGAGCCCCAGCTCTTGACATCCTAACAACCTCAACCATATGCCGTAAAGACAACACAACCATGCAACTCTAGCCAAAAGCGGCTTCCCTTTCTTTGGTGTCGTCCTAGGTATGCGCAGCGGGCGGGGGCTGCGCATGCGCACTCAATTGGCAGCTGGACCTCCGCAATGCCAGTCGTCCACGCCGTGGAACCCTCGTCTGCACTGCGCTGCGCCACCTGCCAGGCCAGTGGTAGCAACAGGGGCAGGCCATGGCTGCCTTCCGTCGTCTCACGCGTCTAGCACACTGCTCGCCGGAAGCGGGCTGGCAAGCCCGGCAAGCCTACACGGCAGTCGGGCATCCAGAGCTTCACACCAGAGCTTGTCGCAACAAGCAACACCCAGCACCACTGTTGGGCAGCAGTGCTGTTGCGGCGCCCGCCAATGCTGCGTGCACCTTGAGGTGGTCGGGGACGCGGTAGAGCTCGTCCTCAGCAGACTGCAGGGCCTCCTCAGCGCTCTGCGCCGCCAGCGCCACGCCTTTGCGCTTCGCCAGCTCCTGCTCCACGTACTTCACCCTGGCGTGGCAGCGGCAACAACGGCGGTGCGTCACCCGCCACAGCCATCCGGGGCCCCTGCCAAGCGCGCGCCTGCCCGTGCAGCAGCGGCGCGCTCACATATTGGGGTCCTCGACGGTGACCACCGTCTCCTGCGCAAAGTTCTCGTTGAGCACGAGCTCGCCGCGGTCGTCGTCCCCAGGGGGTGCGCCACCGGCCGCTGCTAGCCCGCCGCGCGGCGACGCCAGCCCACCGCCGCCGCCGNTCCAGTTGGGTGCCGTGAGCCTGGCTCCTACTCCTCGTCCTTGGTGAGGAACATGTACGACATCTGCTCGACAGACCCACGTAGAAGCCGCGCGTTGTTGTCAGCTCAAGGCATCGCACAAGACCAGCCAGCGCTCTCTGGACTGGCAACTCCACAAGCACCTAACACGATAGAGAAGGCAACACAACGGTAGAACCAAATCAGAGATATTTCTGGGAATTTAAAAGCGAGGCGGAGTGTCGGCCTTACCCATGCGATGATCGAGAAGGCGACGAGGAAGATGAAGAAGCGCGAGGTTCTGCCGCCGTCGCACCGGGCCTTGGCCGCCCGCGGCCGCCGCCGGCGTTTCTCTGCGAGAAGTTGGGCAGGGCGGGAGCAGCGGCCAGTCAGTCAGGGGACGACCACTGAGATTTGGAGGATTCGAGACGAGGCCCACAGCAGCGCAGTGATTCGCCGGCTCTGGCGTAGCGCCGGTTTGCCAGCCGCGCGTTCCGTTGAAATTGACGAGGCCATCGCCGCAGAAACGCGGACGACGCCAAATCCATGTACAGGAAAGGGCCGCGACGGCGGCCGCCGCCGCCGTCCTTCGCATTGCCTAGACCAGCATCCGCTGCAAGACCGCACCAGACAGTCGCGCTGCCGGCGCCGGCAGAGACGGCGCCGAAGCCGTCGCGTATTCCGGGCATTCCTCGGGCAGCCGGAGGGCAGGCGGAGGCGGCGGCGGCGGCGGCGGCGGCAGAGGGGCCTGAGAGCCGCTTGGCAGAGGGCCGCGCGAGCCCCGCGGAGCAGGCGACGCAGGAGCTGGTGAGCCGTGTCCCGCTGGCGACCGGCGCGGAATTCGAGGCCGCGGTGGCCGCCGCGCGCGACGCCTACCCCGCCTGGCGGGCCACGCCTGTCACCGCCCGCGCGCGGGTCATGTTCCGGCTGCAGGCGCTCGTCCGGGAGAACATGGTGCGCGCCCCCTTGAAGCACCACCTCTGCTTCGTGGTCCCCAGTCTTAGCTTGTCTCATCCTTTTCTTATCTCATTAAGATCATATTTGGTAGACCAATATAACATAGATCTATAATATTGGTAGACCTTGTGAGGAGTGCCCTGGCCTGCAGCACCTGAGAGAACAAGCGCCGTGTGAGGGGGTCGCTGAGTGTCAGTGACCGGTGGTCGTGCACTCTCTGCCTTGAACCAACTCCTGTGATGGCTTGCTCCCCGTGGCCTGATCCGTTGTGTTAGCATGCAAGGAGATACAGATGCCCACCTAAGCCTGAGCCCTGTGGATGGTGACTGCCGGTTGAGCTTGCAAGCTTGCCTGCATGGCAACCTTCTAATCCACACTTGTCCTTCAACACCCCAACTAATGTACCCTTGCAAGCGATGACTGTTGCTATTGTGCCCCTCTGCAGGACAAGCTGGCAATGGCAGTGACAATTGAGCAGGGCAAGACGCTGGCAGACGCCCGGGGCGATGTATTCCGCGGCCTCGGTGCGCACTAGCACGATGGCCAACCCCTGTGCACGCCGCGCCATTACATGGCTCGCTTGCACAGAGGACGAGCCCGCACTCTGCTGCTGCCACCCAAGTTGCTGTCCTTCCTAGCACCCTTAAGACGAGATTGACGGCAGTGCCTGGCGGGCAAAGGGCAGAGGTGGTGGAGCAGGCGTGCGGCATGCCGACTGCACTCATGGGCGAGCTCGTCGAGAATGTATCAGCGGGCATCGACACGTACAGCATCCGACAGCCGCTCGGTGTCTGCGCAGGCATCTGCCCCTTCAACTTTCCTGCCATGATCCCGCTTTGGGTGAGGAGACCAAGGCTTGAGCTCCCACAAGCTTCGTAGCAACTGATAACGACCCCAGTGCTCGTTGGCTGCATGCTCCTGCCGCAAGAAAGCGGCCCAGTGCTCTGATCAAGGATATCCAAAGACAGACAGGCAGTCCCTGATCTTAAATGTACCTACAAGTTGGGGCTGATTTGACAGCCGGGAGTTGCCCAGGACTGCATATTGGGCTAAAGTCGAGCTGCAACCTTTTCTGACACGAGGGCAGCGAGGACAGCAAAGCAGCAGCTAGCAAAACTCTGGCTATTTGCAGTGGCCCCCTTCTTGATGAGCGTGGCCGTTGGCGCTCGTGCAATGCAGATGTTTCCCATGGCCGTCACATGCGGCAACACATACATCCTAAAGCCGTCAGAGAAAGACCCAGGTGTGGCCTTCGCACATCCTGCCCATGCACAGTGGCCGTGCCCAACGAGCGATGCTTGTACTTATACACGGAAGTTGGCAAGGATCGGTCCTGTGGACTGAAAAGAACTTCAGCTTTGTGAGTGGTTATTTATACTGAGCTCGAGATGTCCACTCTGCTCGCCGTCTTTATCAAGCCCAGAAGCTAGCAGACTTGCTCGCGGTGTCAGGTGCTGCGGCGATGCTTTCGGAGCTGGCAATGGAGGCTGGCCTCCCACCCGGCGTGCTCAACATCATACATGGTACCCATGTGGGCTCCTTCCCCTCCTTTTAAATCTGCCAGCACTGGAAACCCTGTAGCATGGGCCATCATTGTCGCCACCGCAAGCTGCAATATCTTTCTGATAATCTCAATCTGCAAGCTCCTGCACAAGCTTCTGCACTTCACAAGAATGTTGTAAGGTGCTGACAGACGCTGTGGATTATTGTGGAAACTTTGGCCCTGACGAGGTTCACAGTGTCGTGCAGGACATCGTGAACAAGATCTGTGACCACCCTGACATTCGGGCTATATCCTTCGTCGGCTCTGACATTGTAAGTTCCTGGCAGCTTTGTGCAGCCCAGCAGGAACGATTGTTGCATGCTTGCCACTGCATGTTTCTCGTGTGTCTCATGTCAGAACAGCTGGAGTTACAAGCTTTTTAGGAGTATGGGGAAGGAAAGTGTGAGATTGCTCTTCCGCCAACCTCAGTATCCTTCTCTCGTCGAGCCTGCAGGGAGCTGGCCAAGCCGCCAAGCTGACCTTCTCTGACCATCTTGGCATGTCTCTTATTACTAGGCCGGTCGCCACATCTACAGTCGAGCCTGTGCTCATGGCAAGCGTGTGCAGGTGCCACTGCAGACGCAAGCCCCCTAGTCTTGTGTCTTGAATGCATGCTGCATTGGCTCTCGTTGTGCTCTTTTCAGAATGTTGGCTGATCAGTGACTCATTCCAGCACTCTACATCTGAGCTCGGCACTGATCATGCACTCCTCTGGTATGCTTTTCTCAAGAGCAACATGGGAGCCAAAAATCATGCAGTTGTCCTGCCGGATGCTGACATGGAGCAAGCCTGCAATGCTTTAACGGGTGCCGCATTTGGAGCCGCTGGCCAGCGCTGCATGGCAATCAGTACTGCAGTATTTGTTGGCGGGTCGGAGCCCTGGTGGGTAGCAAATGGATGTTGCCCAATCTTAGATGCACATATATATTTTGGTACAGTCGTAGTCAGCCTCAAGGGCCAACAAGTATGTACCCCACTTTATAAGAATCTATTTGCATGTACTTGGCAGACTTATCAATTTAATGCTGGGATCTGCTTAATGTGCATGTCCCAACAATTTGGAGCAGGGCAAAGACAATCAATGTCTGTTGCTTTGTCAAAGCAAGCTCCAAGTAAGGTCCCTCAACAAGAGGCTGCATTTTGGTTGCCTCTTAGGGAAGCTGGCCTACTGCAGCGTGCGAAGAAGCTGAGGGTGAGCGCTGGCACAGAGCCGGATGCGGACCTGGGGCCCGTTATCAGCAAGCAGGTGAGGCTTTGCGTGCTGCCTCAATAAGTGGTCATGCAGCACGCTTTAGGGTGCGGTTATGATTGCGCTGCCTATTGATTTGCTATTCTGCCATTATCGAGTTGAAGAGGCTGGCATCACCACAGAAGCAATTAGTCCAGCAGGTACTCTAACCATCAGGTTGCCTACATGTACATGGAGGCTGCACAGTAAATCTTTGCCTTAATTGCTTGCAGGCAAAAGACGGCATACACCGGCTCATCCAGAGTGCCGTGGACCAAGGTGCCAGGCTCGTGCTTGATGGACGGGACATCAAGGTATGCAAGCTTCTGCTTTTGTGTGCCATGTGTATACACTGGTTGGTCAAGCACTTTATCACAGACTCTGAATTTATGTGGTGAGCTCTATGGCCCTGCTTGGGATATGTAGATTGCTTCTTAAATCTGGATTGGCATAACGTCACCTTTGCAGGTGGAAGGGTACGAGGAAGGGAACTTTGTCGGGCCGACGCTTATTGCAGACGTCACACCTGACATGGAATGTTACAAGGTATTGCATGACACAACACCCATCTGTCCAACCCCATCCATGATGGATACAGGTATCAGTCAAGGGCGTTTTAGGGTTTAGCTGCTGGATTTTTGTGATGATACCCGACTGAGGCGGCAGGTCTTCTGTGACTTGACCAGGAGGAGATTTTCGGGCCTGTTCTCCTCCTCATGAAGGTAACGAGATCGCTGCGCTGCCTGGCCCCCTTCTGTTTGCCAAACCACTCAGGGGGCATCCGTTGCTGACAACAATCTCATGGCAGTTGTCAGCTAGTGCAAGGAGTGTGTCAAATTAGCTGAAGTGCGACTAGGGCATAGAAGCCTACGAGTGCAGCTGAGATGCATCAGTATCTGACATGCAGGAAGACACGCTTGACAACGCAATCAACACCATCAACACCAACCGGTAAATCTCGCTCCGCTCCACTAGCTGCAGCAATCTGCTCATATGGAGGGAAACTCCTCATTGGACCAGAGTCAAGATCTTGGCAAGTTTGGCATGATCGTTGCATGGCACACCATATTTGCAATAACTGCGGAGATTCATGGAGACTATCCCAATTGTTACAATCTTACATGGGTTGTTTTCCCAATCTTCTTGTTCAGGTATGGCAATGGGACGGCCATCTTCACGCGATCTGGCGCCGCTGCAAGGAAATTTCAGCACGAAGTGGACGTTGGACAGGTGTTGCTTCTTACAAGCTTCAAATGTTTGCAGCAAGTCTGAGTCAGCAACTGTGCATAATAGACATACAAATGAGCTGGGAGATTGATTATTCGAAGGGTTTGATTCGGTCTGCTACCTCTGGAATCTGTATTGGCAAGCATTGAGCAGGCACTTTGTCGCCTTGGCAGGTTGGTATCAACGTGCCCATTCCTGTGCCACTACCCTTTTTCTCCTTCACTGGCTCCAGAGGTTCATTTGCAGGCGACCTGAACTTCTACGGTAATACTTTACTTTCACCTGCCTTTCTAGATTGCTTTTGTGGTAGAGCTTCCAACTGTTGACATGAGTATGTGGCCGACTTTGCCAGCATCTTTTGTTCACTGCTATTTCTGCAATTCCTCATCTCTCAATTCCTGCCCCATGTTTGGAGCTGTTGACTATACCCTTGCGAAACTTTTGTGTCAATGTGCACGTGTTTATTTCATATTTGCGCAGCATATCTTTCTGAACATGGGGCTGATTGCCGTTTGTCCATGTTGTCTGCGTGCAGGCAAGGCCGGTGTACACTTCTTTACCCAAGTTAAGACTGTCAGCGCCCAATGGAAGTCCAGCGATGTAGGCGTGGCCATGGCTTTTCCGACTTCACAGAGATCCTGAATGAAGACCTTGTGCAGAATGAATGTCTTTGAGGTTGCTCACCTCAATGGACTGGCTCATTACAATTGCAGCGGTGCTAGCACAGCTCCAGGACAGCTATGGACAACATCTATTTGTAACATAATACACACTTAATAGACAACCACATGAGTGAACCCACTTCTGCAGGTTGCTCCTTGTCTTGCCCTTTGTTTACCAGTTATGCAATGTATACTAAGTTGCAAATATCCATCTCCAATTATTGACAATGGGCAGCGGCACATCTCTGAATTGAGTACTAGATGGTGTTGAGATGGACAACAAGCTTGATCAACCTCAATCAATCGGCGCCTTGTCTATCCGCCGCGATGTGTGATGTGCAGCAATGAAAAATATTGAAAGAATGGCGCTGGCAACGAAGATGGCGTCGAACCATCGGTGGTAGAAATTGAATTGGATGTCACCTCCCAGCACGTCGGTGATAATGACTCTGCAAGAACAGCTTGATTTGGTTGGTTGATCAGAGACTATCGACCACTTAGTTAACAACTGCACATGCAATCAGGGCACCTGTGTCTACGTTGTCCTTAATCCATAATCATCCTAGCAAAGTGACAGATGGAGCAGGTCACGGATTGTAGCAGTTGTTTGCAGGTGTGCCTGCAACTTGCAGTTCACTTTGTAAGAGGCAGGCTGATAAGTACTCACCGGTATCTATTGGCAAGGCTCTTCCGGATGAGGAGAATAAGGGAGATGAAGTACATCCCCATGATCTCTGTGAGGAACAGCACCACATTGCTTCCCACGCCGCTGGCGCCGCCCGACATCGTAAAGAGGAGCTGCAGCAAGAGGTGAAACTTAGTGCGTCATGGAATGGTGGCATTGCGCGGTACCCTGGAGCTCAACACAGCTGTGCTACATTTCTGCCAGCATAGGCTTGTCTACCCAAGAGCAATGGTTGCACTCTTTGAAGCCATACTCTCATCAGGTTGAACAGGAAGCCACGCAGGGACACCGTGATGAGAACGCCTGTGAAGAGCAGCGAGATGTACTGAGCAAGAGCAAACGATGAGGGTCAATAAGCGCCTGCCGTAATTTCATGAAATAAAATGCACAAACCTCACGCATGATCACTAACTATTCTGGCACAATGTCTCAGAAGGAAGGCAGTAGATCGCATATTTGTTGACTTCACAGTGCTGACTGGTGTCAGCCTCCTCCAGCCGGGCTGGTCAACAACTGCTTCTTCATCGTCGACAATGCCTGCTATTGACAGGGGCAGAATCCTCTACTATCTCTTGCCATCCAGATGTATAGCACACCAAATACAACACGGCCCTTCTACTGTAGCAGTTTAAGCAAGGCCAAATGCCAGCAATTGGGAACAAGCTGTATACTGCACACACATGGAGTGAGTGGTCAGGAACAGAGAGAAATTCGGAGAGGATATACCTGGGACCAGAGTGCTACGTTAAGTTGCACATGGAAGTAATGCAAGGAGAGGCTGATGGTCGTAGAAACTGGGTCTTCGCTGTTAGTCTGCAACAGTTTAGCGAATCAAAAGCTTTGGCGTCAGCACAAGAGGGATGCTGATGATGAGATACTAGCATCGGCTGGATGCTATCATCTGTTCATTCCATCGCAGCTATCTCATTCTATATCAATCTGTGTCTCCTGAAGCAGCACGAGACAAGGTCTGCAAGTAAGCATCTACCTCCTTGAAGAGCAGCAGGCTCGTGCAGGACTGCACAACACCAACCCCCACAGGCATGGCTTTCAGCCACTATGAGGATGTCAAATAAAGAATCGATTCATCACACTATATTGCCTACTATTCTCATCGTCTATTATTCTCATCATCTATTATTGCGTACTATTCTCATCATGTTATGTCCTTCCTCAAAGGATGTGGAAAGGCCTCACTGCCACATGTGCTTTTCTGCTACTTCTCTTAACATGCCGGACTAGAGGGCGCACCGTATACATTTTGTATATACAGTATATGGAGCAGGCATAGCCAAGCAGATTCTTCACGTGGCCGCGCCAGGTACGAGAGTACGCCATGGCTTGCTGACGGGGCAATAATTGCACCAGCAAAGGGGGTTTAAGTTTGCCAGGATGCTTGGACAATAAAACTTTCGGGTTACTAGCAGGCAAGCAACTGCAACGGCAATGCAGTCAAGACAAAGTGGCCCTTCTGTATACTACTACAAGCCAAGCTGGTCACAAGAAATTGGCCAAGACTAGAGCTCCAAGACTGGAACGCACCTTGGCTTGCCGGAGTTCACAGATCTCCACGAACAGCGTCTGGCAGAGACCCTCAAGGGCGTGTACCTCACCCTCGATGCCGAGTATGTCTGCCACGGCGAGCAGTTGCCAAGGCCCCCCTCATGAGCTAAGGAGAAATTTCACGACCTCTAAGACGCTGCAGCTGAATTTAGGAGGCCACATGAAGGAGGTAGAATCGAGCACTCACCAACCTCTTGCTCGTCCTGCTTGCCTGTGCGGACCACCGTTGTGACGAGGCGCTTGAAGTAGGAGTGCTTCTCCTGTGGCCCAACAGGCTGCCGCGGATGCCCCTCTTGCACTTAATCAAGCAGCAGAGCTCAGCTGTGTCTAACCAGTGTGCATTGACCTCCGGCCATGGCGGGCATGCATTGCACAATTCTGGATTGCCATCCAGGGAAAGTCCAAGCAGCTGCACAGCAAGATGGCAGCCAAAGCTGCAATGGCAGAGGGGTGCGAACCGGGTGCAAGCCGTTCTGCTCGCCCTGCTCCACTCGTGATAGCACAATCTTCTTCTTCCTTGCCACGCACGACTCCATGGCCTGCATCAGCCGCCGCTCCAGCACCGCGATCTCCGACTCCTCAATCTTCCTGCTCTTGCAAGCAAGCAAGGCGACAATGATATGAGGCTGACTTTGAGGTACAGACCTGAATATGCGGTGCACTTTCTCAGCATGGAGTTGAGGTTTTAGATTTTCCTGGAAACATTCACCTGCATTGACTAGAGGGAGAGAAGGAGCGGATAGGGAAGGAGGGCGGCGACCTGATGAAGAGGGAGAGGTAACTGTAGGGCAAGTTGACAGCTCCGAAGCCCGACAGGATGGCCATGAGTGACACACCGATGACGCCGATGCGGCTGACCAGCTGCGCCACCGTGAAAAAGCCTGGACGCCAACGCCAGGTCTCGTCAACGCCGCGGGGCCTGGATGGAGCTCTCTCCCATAGTCTTGGCTTTAGCGGCAGAGGAGCAAGCAGCACAAGGCCTGAAGTGGGTCTGCACCTTTGTCGGGGGACGGCATCGGGAAGTGGATGCCCATGCGCCAGAAGGCGTAGAGGAAGGCGGCGAGGAAGACGACGGCGCCAAGGCCCGCGCGCTCGCTGCGCATGCCTGCCAGGCATCCGGAAGCCAAGGTGGTCTCAGGGGTGTGGGTTTCTCAGGATTTGCCAAGCTGCGGCTCATCTGGGGGACGCCACGAAGTGGGCACACTCGAGCTGGACCGTCGAGTGGGGCCACAAGGAGGATGATGGGTGATGAAGGGCCTGAGTGGCCGAGTACAAAGGCAGGCACATCGACAGATGCACATCACCTGCTGCCAAGCTGACCCGCTCAGTGACCACGAGTCGGCACGTAGAGATCGATCGCTACTTGATGCCCGAATACCGAACGGCAATCGACAATGGGGTGATGGGTTTCGGAGCGGCAAACAGACCGCCGTTACGCAGGACGATGTAGCAGTGGTAGTAGGGGAGCACGAAGACGAGGAGCGCGATGAGGGCGACGAGGTCGAGGCGCCAGTTGAGGAGGCGCGCGCGCTTGCCCAGCAGGGGCAGCATCTCCAGGAGGACGAGCTGGAGGAGGTTGGTGGACAGCGCGAAGACGGCNATCGTACGCCGGCAAACCGCCGAGCCCCGCCCCGTGCTTGGGCGCCGGCAGCTGCCCCAGCATCCTGACCGCCATGGCCGCCGCCGCCGCCGCCGCCGCCGCGGAGCCGCCGCCGGCATCCGCGCCTGGCCGGGGAGGTGGGGAGCTGAGGAAGAACAAGGCCGCCGTTGATGGCAAACAGGGGAGCGTGTGTTGGGTGATGGAGTACCTTGGGCCTGAGTGGCCCAAGTATTGAAGGCAACCACATCAGAAGAAAGACCACATAAACAGACATACATCACCTGCTAAATAGGCTGACGCGCTCAGTAAAAACGAGTCAGTATGTAGAGGTCTGATGCCCGAATGTCGGACCGCAAATGACAAGCCCTTCTGCCACCAGCTAAAGGAAAAGCGCGGCCATATTGACTGGTGGCTGTGAGAGGCCAGCCCAAAGGAATGGACAAGGTCTGAAGGAGCCGGCTAATAGTTGACCAGCTTCTTGTCGCTTAGTTATTCCTTTTTAGGCTGGCCTCTCACAGCTAATGCCCTTACATTTAAAGGCTGTTTCTATCAGGTGCAAACCACGACCCTGAGCTCACTGCAAACAGGCTGACACACGGTGTAAGACGGTACTTGTGCTCCGGCAGGCCCATTCGGCTGAAAATACACTCTCAGGTCGTGCATGTCCTAGACCAGCACTGTTCTCAAGTAAGATATAAAAGCGGGGACCCATGCAGCCGAAGGTAGGAAATGATCGCTGCGGGGGTAGTCAGCTTTCTCTGCTCTGCACTCTCCACTGCGTGACCAGCCATGAGGGTCGACGCTGAACTCTTGTACGCCTTCGTCAGTAAGGACATTGGTACAAGGCTTGCCGACATCCGCCAGGTTGTACATCCACGATGTCTAGGGTGTCAAGGAGAAGAACGCGGCTGCTGACATAAAGGGGCGGCTGTGAAAGCCAGCGGAGTCCATGCAGATAGGTAAGCTCTTCCAAGTGGGGCAAGGGGTGTGAGAGGCCAGCCCGAAAAGGTTGGACAAGGTCTGAAGGGGCAGCCAGAGGGAATGCAATCTGCAGAGGAAGCAGCTCTCATGGGTGGAGCTTGAAAAGGGACGGGTTTTGAGGATTCTTTGTGAGAGCAGACATGTTGGGTAGCTCCCGAATTATACACCACATGTTCACATCCTCAATGGGGGTGATTTCGCATTTAGAGATATACTAAGGGCTTGCGTTGCCAACCTCTGCTGGAAGGTCCTCAGCGCTGAGGTCCTAAATCTGATTTACAGCGAGCTTTCCTGTCCCCAAGTCTCTTACAGAAAGAAACAGGCAGGAGGCCCAGCCTTCAGCTTAGTAAGTGCACTACTCATAAGAGCTGTGGGGTCAGAGAAGCTACAAGTAACAAGACCTACAAATGCTACTTAACCCAGAAGCAGTGGAAACGACCTGAGCGACTGGAGGGTTCCATTCTCTCCCCTCCATGATCCATGGGTCTCCGTTCATTTAAAGCGGGCAAGTTAGGCAGTCAAAACAATGCCATATGCTTATAGTTCACCACTATTTATAACAGCCATCAGCTTTCCTGTCTATCCACCACACTCTCAACACCCTCAAAACTAATGATACAGAATCATAACAAGCCTGAAGGCTTCCTCTGAGGATGCTGACTTCATCGAAGGTCCTTGAAGTGGAGGTCCTAGTCCCGGATTTTAGAGCTTTTGATATTCATTTCATTTGACATGGATTTTGTGTATTCTTACCCCCAAAGTTGAAGCCTATCCTTGGATGGAGCTTAAGGGTCGCCTGAAGAAAATGCGGCTGCAGCGGGTGTCCCAAAAGTAGTCAGATTGAGCTTGTCTTACCTGCTCTCTTGGAGCTCAGTGGATGCTCAAGGTCAGGCTTCAGTAATTGCTATTGAGGGGCTCAATCAAGAAGAAGCAGCTCGCCTGGGAAATTTGCTTTGCTTTATCTTCCACTTCTTGCCCATGGCAATGGCAGCAGAGTCACAGGTCTTGGGTGGACTTTATGTTGAAGGGTTCTGAGGAAGAGGGTGGGAGCGTCCGGGACCTTCAAGGGATGTTAGCAAGCTTTCATGCGATGAATAGTCTTGCTGAATAACCAGTTGACCCAGAAGGCATGTTTTATGCCTCGTAATTGCTGTGTAAGTTACTTGCTGAATCACCAGTCGACCCCGTAAGGCTGAATTATTAGTTGACCAGAGGTGCTTTGCTTACATGATCTGTACATGCTGGTTGGCTTGTACGATCAAATACTCGGCAGACTTTGCACACTCTTAAGGTGACGATGCAGCTATTATCTTGGTTAATCGCTATATAGGGTAACATCCGTATCATGTGCTTAGTCTTGCTTAAGTAATAGCAGATTTCTTTGCTGAATGTCTTGTAATCTTGGGCGAGCAATTTAAAGACATGCACATTCACCTTATAGAAAGCTTCTTCGCATACATGCAGAGATATCCGGGCAACTTGTAACGCTTACTTGTTTGTAACTTACATGTTCTGGGAAGAGTGCACATTGCTCTGTTTACACATAGAAATTGAACACCATTCCCAACTTTGTATAAGGTACAGATAGTCGCCAGCTTGTTGATTGTAGATCATGTACTAATATTGGCCGCTGTTATCAGCGGCGTTTATGCACAATCGTTCTCGGATGTTGGTGCAGCTTCATGCGCTGCTGTACTCCAAGCAAGGGTATACAATATATTTCAGTCATCAGTAGACTCACAGTCTTTGTCTTATTCACAATTTCAGTCTACAATGTGCCAAGATCTAAGCTCTTACAGTTACAGGAATTATATGCAAGGATGTGTCATCTCAAAGTGCCAGCTCGACAGCTGTTAACGTAAACGCAGTTAAGCAAACTATCTGGGCATCATATCTGGTACAGTAGGTGTTGATAGAAGTCACTACGAGATGGATAAATGCAATTTTACGGTGCTCAAAGCTCTTATAGACAGACATCTTGCGCATCTAGCAGTTCTCAGAACAAGAACTCTTTCTCAAATTCCGTATCTACAATATCTCAGTACATAGACCCTTCAGTACAGTCATCATATGTAAGTTGTCTTTACATGTATGCAACTGGGATAAGAATAAAACAGACAACAGGGACAGACTCAAGAAGTCTTTCCATAGATATCCAATTTGTAACAAACGACTTAGGAGCAAAGGCTTATGTTACTGGGCTATCAGCAACTAATGGTATTGTCAACTGCAAACCGCAAGGACCTTCGTTACCAGTAGGAGCTGCAACCTACAACTTTCAGTTGGTTGTGAATGCTGTGTACACAATCACATGTGTATTAATGTCTGCAAAAGATCCTGACAGTGGTGTTACCGATGTATATGTTACAACAACTCCAGGGGGGGACTTATCATGCGCTGTTGTTTCATTCGGTCCCATACAATCAACTGACAGCTTTTCAATCTTAGGTAGCCACATGGAACTCTAGAATAAGCTATCTGGAATCCCTGTTGGCAGGAATATCGCGTTCGACCCAGAACGATATGAACGGCAACCCCATCAGTGTTATTGACTTAGGAGATGATGGTGCTAGGAGAATGTTATCACAGATTCTGTTACACTCGGTACTATGACGCAGCAATGGGTCTTACGACCAGAACTGAGTTATCCGTCAATTTTTGTAGTCCGTGATATGAGCGTAGCAGGTAGCCTAATCGCGTTCCCTCATGGCATTCAGATAGACGTTGATCTGAGTACATCACTGCTACAAAGCCAGATCTCTGCCATACAGAATCTCTTATCTGGAAAGACCCGTTCACCTTAGGGAACCTTTACTTTGGTATATAATTGCCAGTTCTTCATATGTTACCGGTCACATTGTAAGGTCTATAATTCTAACGGGATATGTGTTGGCCATAGCCCAATATCGAGCTTAAGAGAGGGTAGGATACTTGAAGGACTGCTACCAGCATGCTGTACTGGGAGTTGCAATCGCGAGTGCACAAACATGGGTCCAAGAACAATTAACCCATGCCCTTATGAGATACCATCAAAATGCATAGGGACATTGAAAGGCCCCCCGGGCCCTATACCCTCTGCTCAGACTTTGTCCATTCTTTTGGGCTGGCCTTTCCCAGCCACCAGTCAATCTGGCCGCGCTTCCTTCTTTGCTCCCAGACTGTAGTCAGTGCCCACAATGTTGTAGACAAGGTCCTCCCTGTCATGTGACTGGAATATCTCAATTACCTATGATAGTGAGACATAAGACAAAGTGCTTAGGCTCACCTCCCTGACCATGATTTTGGCGCCTAAGAGTGCTACACAATCGACTTCTTCGGAGAGTACTACATCTGCACCCATAGTAGCGCACAGTCTATCGGGCTCAAAACTGTCGTCCTCTTCAGGGAAGGTGGCTGTCAGGGCCCTGTCATTAGGGCTTAAGCAGACCTCCTCTATGTGGTATCACTCTCAAACGCAGTGTAGCACTAATTGCCCTTATGTTCAGCATATTCCTCTTGTGATACTTCAGCGACCTGTCAAGCTCCTGACGCGCCTTAAGCTTACCATCCGCTCTGTAGCTCCTTAGAGATCCCGTGTACGGGCAAGGAGTACTAGGACAGAACACGTAGGACGCCTCCTTCACGGACATCATCTCAACCTCAGCCTCCATCTGTTGCTGAGGATTATATTCTGTGCAATATCAAGCGTGAGATCCTGTGGGACATCGTCAGTTGTAATCTTTGTCAAGATGCTTTGCAAATATACCCTGCTCTCTGGGCCTTAATGTAAAGTACTGTCTCTGCTGTATAGCTGTCCGTTGTCATGGGCACAGCGCCCAATGCGCTGACATATTCATAACATGCCTGAAAAAATTATTGATATTGATGCAAATGGGGGCGAGATAATCTGATCCCAAGATGAGCCAGCAGTTCTGGAATGAGAACATGGAGTTCGATGATGATGACGAGGATGCAGCTGATTGTCTAGCTTTCTCTATCTCCGCTGGCTAGGAGACAGAGAAAGCCAGACAATCGGGTCTTCTTATGAGGCAGCCCTGGTACTTTGCTGCTCAGCGTGAGTCTCCATTAAGGCTTTGCATCCAGATCTGTCATGAAGAAGTTCCTTGGTAGAGTCTATCGCTGCTGCTAGTTGTAACTTTTGTTATCCAACGCCGCCCGCAGCTTAAGATAAGGCAACTCCTTCCTTGTCCAGGAAAGGAGTTGCCTTCTTTTTTATACTGGCCTTTCACAGCCATTGGGAGAGTTTTATCTTCCCACAATCATAGTGCGCTGTAAAGGAGCTTCTCTCTCCGGCTTTGGTAGAGCTTCCCTCCTTGGGTAGAGCTTGCCACCTCGAATATACGAGGAAAGAGCTCCTTTTTGGGGCTGCTAGTTGTTCCCGTTTTATACCTTGTTCACTCCTTTGGGCTGGCCTCTCACAATCATTGCCTTGCCATCATAGTGTTCTTTTTCCACGCGAGCTTCTTGACTAGGGACTTTGAGCGGCCAGCCCTAGTGGTCATTCCCTTTCCTGAGTGATTTGTGCTTCGACTCCGTTGGACCGTGTCCATTCCTCCGTCAAGGGCAGCAGGGCGAGCAGCCGCTTCAGCGTCGTCAGGGTCGCTCGATCAGATGTACAGAATGCCGCTTGCCCTCTCCCATCAAGCGTTCCTGGGTGACGTGCAATTATCGACAGGCCGCGCCTTGGCTGCTGCCTCCGGGTGTCGACACGCAGGGCGACCCTTCTCCGCCTTCTGGTTACTCCGATCCGCATTTGTCGACCAGAAAATATCTAGCATCCATTAAGAGAAGTCACGGAGTGTAATTTCATCTGTTTGCCCCTTCTGGCCCTTTCGGACCTTGTCCAATCCTTTTGGGCTGGCCTCCCACAGCTATTGCCGTACCTAAACAGCTTATTCGTCTGAGCTCTCACAGCCATTGCCTTCCTAGAGGAGCTATCGCCCTTTCAGGTGAGCTTCTCACAGTCATTGCCCCTCTTGGAAAAGCTCTGTTCAGGTCCCCGCGCCTTCCAACTTTAAGCCTTGTTCACCATCTTGTGGCTGGCTTTTCACACCCCTCAACCCCTTTCGAAATGCTGCTTTCTTTTTTGAGAAGTGTAATTCCCTGAATCTCGTCAGGCTTGGCCCTTCGCAGTGATCGCCCCGCCCCCTATGGACGATCTTGTATTCACTCAGCAAGTCCACCTTTTACATCTTCAGGCCCCTTAGTAGCTGCTTAGCGCTTCAGGCCCCTATTTGGCCCTTTCGAGCCTTGTCAACTCTTTTCGGGCTGGCTTCTCACAGCCCTTGCCCCCATTGGGAGAGCCACTTCTCTTTCACATTCATACATCCTCGGCACTGAGCTTCGCCCGAATCCACTTTAAGAAGTGTATGTTTCTGTTTTCACAGCCACTGCCCCCTGGTAAGAGTGCATCTTCTCTTCAACTTACCCCCGCCCAACTCGTACTCTTGGCTGAAGTTTGACGGCGGGTCCTAACAGGAAGCCTTCCCGGGGACTCAACGGCAAGCTCAACTAGCGCCACCGACCGCCGGAATTGAGCAGACGGAGGGAACCGGCACGGTCGGGCAGAGGGGGCGGGCGGTCACGTGACTTGCAGCCGGTCCCACCATGGGGCGCTGCCGGCTGCCACTTCCGCAGGGCAGACATCTCAAGCGGCTCCAGCGGCCTGCCCGAAAGAGACGGGCAGCACGGGCGAAACCGACTGTCGCGACTCCCCGCCCAGCCGTGGGGTTGTGGTGTGGGAGGTAGGCGGCCGGAGAAGCGCCGAACCCCGTTCCGCCCCACTGGGGCTCGCCGCCGGCCTATTCCCGGCGTGGCGGCCCGCAAAGGGCCCTCCACCAGCGCCTTGTCGTCGCGCTTGCAGCAGAAAGCGGCGCCGCGGCCGCTTCCGCCGCCGCCGCCGCAGTCGTCGCCGCAAGGCCGGGCGCCGGCCTCCCAACTAGGCTTCGCACTCATACCTCGCCCCCCTTCAGCGAGCTCTAGTTGGTGGCAGAAGGGCTCCGTTTCTGGCATCTAGTATTCATGTATCGATTAGTGACCTTTATGTTTTGACCCGTGGTTATTGAGCAGGTCAATCTGCTGTAGATTATGTAGATCTTTAGATGTGCTTGCCTTTGTACTTGGCCATTTGGCCTACATTTGTTTCTTATACACGGAATTGCCCCCCTTCAGCATAAGGGCTTCGCTTTGTGTAGCCCCTTTCTCTGCACTTGCTTTTGCCTGCACAGTGCATTCGCTTAACTTGGCCTCCTCCATTCCATGCGCGCCGCGCCTTCTCTCGCTCCCAATAAATGAAAGCAGCTCGCGCGATGTCTGCGAAAAGGAGGAGCAGTTTTACCAATTTTTCCACAGGGGGCGGAGGCTGTGGAAAGCAAGAAAAGCTTCTCCAAAGTAAGGCGTGGCTGTGGAGGGCCAGCCAGAAGATGTAAGCATATCCAAAGGGGGCGAGGGCTGTGAAAAGCCGAGCCCGAAAAGCATTACAAAGGTCCGTAAGGGGCCGCAAGCGCCAAAACGACAAGGCAAGCACATCTAAAGATCTACATAACCTCCGCAGAACCTACTTAGAGGGCGATGGCTGTGATTGGCCAGCCTGTAAGAAGAAATGAACAAAAGGAATGAGCGAGATCTCGAGGCCGGCTCAAAAAGAAACAGCTCTTCCATTGTGAGGCAATGGCTGTGAGAGAATCGGCTCTCCCACTGGCTGTGGGAAGCCAGCCCAGCCCAAAAGAATGTAGAAGGTCAGAGAGGGCCGGAAGGCGCAAATAGCACGAAGTTACTCTCCCACAAGGGGTATTGAGCACCCAGTTGCCACTTGAGTCGCTGTGTGCTTCGGCGCTTTCAGGCCGCTTCGTACACTGTCCATTTTATTTCCTAGGGATGGCCAATCACAGCCATCGCCCTCTGCTT
Organism: Spirogloea muscicola; assembly: GCA_009602725.1. Classification (NCBI taxonomy): domain Eukaryota; kingdom Viridiplantae; phylum Streptophyta; class Zygnematophyceae; order Spirogloeales; family Spirogloeaceae; genus Spirogloea; species Spirogloea muscicola. The sequence continues at coordinate 1,571,504 of WELB01000001.1, read as the reverse complement.
GGGAGAGTTTCTTCGTTGACTCCTGCGATTGCGCGCTCAGTAAGACAATGAAAACAGCGCTTCCAAATTGACAGCAGGGGCTGTGAGAGGCTAGCGCAAAGGAATGGATGCACTCAATGACCTCAGAAAAGTGGCCAGATCTCAGCGCATCACCCGCCCAGCCGCCAGCGACGTCTTCCCGGACGTCTACTTCTTCGTCTTCCTGCCGGGGAGGCCGGAGCTAGCTGCCAAGCCCACAAACCCCCCCCCTTGCGCCGGCGAGTAGGTGGGGGGGCCTGGCGGCTCAGAGGGCGCACGCGGGAGGCCCCGCCCGCCGCATCTCGCGCGGGCCGCTACACGCCCCATCTCCCGCTCCTCCGGTCGGAGCCCTCTCCTGGTTGGCGCCTATCGGCAATTCGGACGTTGTCCATATCTTCCTGGGCTGGCTTAGTCCCCCCGCATCCCTTAAACCCCCCGTCACCCCTTCTCCCCTTCTCTCTCTTCCCCCTTCTCGTACTCTGTTCATTCTTTTTTGGGCTGGCTTTTCCAGCCCCTATCCTCAATGGGCGAGCCCTTTCTTCTTTCTTCTCTTACCTTAGATTAGGTCTCCGTATTATGTAGCATTGTTTAGTCTGCACTCGACTCTGCCTGAACAATGTATTGGCTTGAATTGGCCTCCCTTTCAATTCATGCGCCCCGCGCGCCTTCTCTCTCTCCCCCGCCGCTGCCTCCCACCTCAACCCTCGCTGCCAACTGTTGCCCAACACGTGTCCATCCTTGCTACGGCGCCGGCCATGCCCACCATCTCCCTGTGATTCTTTCCAACCCCCAACCCGACCGTTGGCGCGCCCGCGCTTGCCCCCCGCGCCGCCGCCGCCGCCGCCGCGGCGGCGGCGGCGGTCCTTTCGCCCCCCGCTGCCGCCGGCTGGCGAGCTGGCGCCGACGAGCTCATGGCCGCGCCAGGCCCCGGGGCTTCTTCGGGCCCCACGCTCAAGGCCGCGGCAGACCCTGGGCCCCCCCCTCCGGATCCCTCGCCGCTGCCGAGTTCCCCCGGTCACCCTCGGCTGGGCAGCAGTTCCCCGTGCCTGCGCCAGCGACAGCTGCTCCTCCCGACGCTTCAAGCCCCGCGGCGGCGGCCTCGGGCGCCCCGGCCTCCTCTACCCCGGCGGGAGCCGAGCTCGTCCTCCCCTACCAAGCGCCTCCTGTCTTCACGGGCAGC
>WELB01000001.1:1537974-1565308 GCA_009602725.1 Spirogloea muscicola | reverse complement strand
GGGGGGGGGCCGCCCCCCTTCCAGCGGCGGGCCCCACGGCGCGCCGCTCGGGCACTGCCAGCCCACCATCTCCGGCGGATCGCCGGGGCCCGCGGCGGGGCTCCGGGGGGTGATTGCCAACCCCTTTCCGGACGCCAATGGTCTGAAAGCCTCCTTCGAACGGGGCCACTTTTCTCCAAAAAGCCCCCGGCCCCTTCGTGAGAGCCACGTTTGCTCGTGTCCCGCCTGCCTGGCTTCATTATGTAGCCCTGTTTAATTTGCCCTAGACTCTGCCCCCTGAACAACGTATCGGCTTGCACTGGCCTCCAATTCATTTCATGCGCCCCGCGCGCCTTCTCTCTCTTTCTTGGGGGGGAGACGGTGCGGCCCCTCCATCTCGCCGGAGATGGCGCGCGGCGGTGCGAGATGGGCGCTGCGCGACTGCGCCTCGCCAAAAGCGAGAGGCCCCACCACCGCCCAGCGAGCTGCAGTGTGGGCCACCCGAAATACACACAGATTCGGAGACGGAAGAGGGCGAGGAACAGCGGCTGGCGGCCGCCCCTCTGCCAGGTGGCGGGGCGACCGCTGCCTCCCCCCCCCCCCCGAATAGAAAGGCTGAGGGGTCGCCAGCGAACCCGTGGCGGCCGCAGCACGAGCGCCAGCGCGGCGGCGGCCCCCTGGTAGGGCCACCTGCTCTCTGCGGGCCCGCCGCCGGCCGGCTGCGACCGCCAGGCACCCTGGCAACCGCGAGAGCGAATCATACATCGCCAGGTGGGCGGTGCCTGGCGCGCACGCGCGCCGAGCCGCTGCGCGTAGCGACCAGGGAAGCGCGTCGGGGCGCGGGCACCTGGCCTCCCCGCGAGATCGATCCGGCGGCGGCGCGGGGTCGGCGCCAGGGTGGAGATTGCAAGCGGCGGTCCGCTTCGCCGCCACCACTTGGTCCCCGCCTCCGCGTCAGCGGCGCCGCCAGCCGCCCACCACCGAGATCGTTAGGCGCGCGCGACAAGCCCGACAGCCCGGCGCTTGCCCACCGCCTCCCGGCCCGTCATTCATCCCCCGGCCGCCTCCCCCCCCCCAACCTACTACCCCCTTCGCCTGAACAATGTAGCGGCTTGAATTGGCCTCCATTTCATTTCATGCGCCCCGCGCGCCTTCTCTCCCTTCGCCGGTACGTACGCCCCGAGCTTGGCTTCTTACTTGGCAGGCTCCCCCGCCCCCCGCCCGTGTTTTGACCCGTGGTTATTGAGCGGGTCAATCTGCTGTAGGTTATGTAGATTTTTAGATGTGCTTGCCTTTGTACCTGGCCATTTGGCCTACATTTCTTTCTAATACACGATCTCTCCCGCCCGGCCTGCGCCCACCCACCCCGCGCCAGACGCCCCGCGGCGGTTGACGGCACGCGGACGCTTTACTCCCCCGTGGTTGCCCGATGCCTCCGTGGCTCGCCTGCCCGCGTCCCGTACGCCATCCTCCCACCTTGCGGGGACGCCGCTAACCTCCTTCGCCTTTGCCCCAACCCGTCCCGCGATACTTCATTCCCGGCACCTGCGGCCCGGCGCGCATCATTAGCTGCCCCGCCGGGCTGCCAGGGAGGCGCCTTCCCACCGGCGCTTTCCAGCCCGACGATGACGACGGCGACGACGAAGCTCCCACGTAGCACAGCACAGTGCACTGGGCACCGCAGGAGAGAAGGCGCGCGGTGCGCTTGAACGAAAGGGAGGCAGATTCAAGCCAGTACACTGTTCAGGCCAAGACTAGTGCAAGTAACGGGGCTAGTATGAAACGTATCTCCATGTTAACGTGGCTAAGGTACCGTGTGACGTGAGTACCCACAGTTGCGCGCATACAAATTCGACAAGCTAATTTGGGAAGCCGGATCGCCACCAAGGAAGCCGGTGGCTGACTTGGAGCGCGGCCAGCACACGGATGAATAGCCAGAGCTTGCGAGTGCTGCAAATTAAGCAAGAGCAGCATGTCTAAGTTGCAATTAAGCCTGCGGAATGCTAGTTTGCCCGAAACTCTCCCCCCGACTGCGATAATGCATGTCAAGCAGTCGGGCCAGATGCTGGATGAGGGAGGACCACAATATATATAAACCACCGTAAATATCCACAGCGCACGAATAGATGGTCTCCTCGGCGGTGCTCCTCGTTATTCCTCTCCTTTTTGCGCTCTGCACTGGACGTTGCCCCCAGGCACACTTGACGTGGGTGCTCCAGCTTTGTCTGCATCAACATAGTACAACGTCCAGGAGCATGCAAGGCCCACCGCTCCGGAGGGTGGCGACCACGTCCAGAAGCGGCACGTATGGCTTGCCGCGCCTGTCGGAGGCTGGCATGATGCCGGACACCTCCATTGCCGGTTGATTCCCTGCCTTGCGCACAAGTCCGGAGATAGCATCTGTGAGTAGGTCGTGGGAGGCCATGCGCTCACTCCTCTCAGCACACCCCAGCACGTGCGCAGCTAGAGCAATCTTATCATCCATAATGTGGCCACGCTCGCACTGGCGGATGCCAGCCAAGCGAAGGGGGGGGAGGCCGAGGTGATGATGCAGCGCATTGCGGAACAGTTACGTCCGAGAGCCGATGGGACTCAAAACCACTCGGATGCTCCCGAGGAGCTGATGGAAAGATTCCGGGTAAGACCACGTCCATCGTCCTTGAGCAGTCCCTTCAGCTCAGAGACAACCTGCTCGTCCCCCTAATGTGTGTAGTGGGCCTGTGCTTTCCTATTGGAAAAGCAAGCCCATGCCACAATATTTGCATGACCCTCCGCAAGTGAAGGTAAGGTGCGTAATAGGTTACGTCGTCTAGCGACTTATCAGAGCTGGAAGGTCAGGTCCCCCGTTGCCACTCCCGCCATGGCGGGTGCTGAAACAGCTTGACCCCTTAGGGTGAAGCGACTCGAGGTGGTGGAGGACCACTTGGGCCCACCACCCAGGTGAGCCGCTCGAGACAGGCGAGCCAGTAGGCGGCACCCAAGGCCGCCTGTGCTGTTGGGAAGCGTCAGCAGGAGGAGGACAGCCGACGTGTAAGGAGATTGGGGTGGTCCACGAGGCCGCGAAGAGCCAGTAGGAGGTGGGGAATCCACAGTAGAGTATATAGCGTCCAGTGCAGAGGTTGGGGTACAGTCCGCAACAGGTAAGTGAGACGTTGAGCCACACACTGGATAGCCACCACTTGCTAGTTGCTTCAAGGTGCTGTAGGCGCGGGTGACGAGGGAGGAGCGCAAAGACCGTCCAAGCAGCTACACCGAGGCTGTTATTGCTATGCGGGTGAGGACGGGCAGGGAGGCTCGCTGAAGGTGGGGCCGTGCCCTATGTGGACTGTGCCACAAGAGAAAGGGCTCGCCCATTGAGGATAGGGGGCTGGAAAAGCCAGCCCAAAAAAGAATGAACATAATGGGCAGGCTGGCCACAAGGTGGGCAGGCTGGCTTTCGCTTTCGAAGGACTGCAACTAGGTCGAGGAGCCTCGCCCAATGCCACTGTGCTGCTGAGGGGGAACAGAGGGGGAAAGGAGAGCTGGGGCCGTGGTGCCGGGCTGTCAACACCTGGATGAGGCCTCAGCTTGGGCATGGGCCTGCTACGAAGCTCGACTAGCTTCCTCGCCCTCTACTGGGCGAGTCTTAGTCTCTTTCTAAGAGTAGCCTAGCCAAATGGGAATGCCTTCAGATATGCTGAAGTGGTGTGGGCGGCGAGATGTCCAGTCTGCCCACGCAGCGGGGTTGCTCTTCCTCCCCTCAACTCTTCCTCCCCCTCTCTACGCATATGCTGCGATATCCCACTGGCCTCGAGAAAGGGGGCACTCAAAATCCACTACGGGATGCCCTGGCGGACTTGATGCGTGACGCCGTCTATTGTGGAAGTGAACATTATGCCCATCACCAAGGACCCTTAGGCACGCCATCACCGTCGCACCCTAGACATTGTGGGTGTACACCTGGCGGCGGTCCACGGGCCTTGGTCGATGTGGTTGTGACGGAGGCATACAAAAGTTCAGCATCGACCCACATTTCTAGCCACGCAGTTGGAACTGCAGAGCAGAGAATGCTGCAGCACTACTCTGACTACCCCCGTAGTGGTCACCTCCTTCCAGCCGTAAATTGACACCTTTGGCTGCATGGGTCCTCGTTTTATACCCTACTTGAGATCATCGCAGTCTAGGATCTGCACGTGATATGACGTGAGGGTATGCTTCCAGCCGAGATGGGCATGCCGGCAGCCTATCTGTTGTTATGCAGTATCGTCTGTCAGCCTGTTTGCAGCGAGCTCAGGCTCATGCTTTGCACCAGAAAGCTGGTCGGGCCTTAGCTGGTGGCACAAGGGCTTGTCAGATTTGCCGTTTGGTATTTCATCGAACGGCCATCAGTTAGCGACCTCTATGTGCTGACTCGTGGTTACTGAGCGTGTCAGCTTAGTAGCAGGTGATGTACATCTGTCAAGATGCCTGCCTTTGTACTTGGCCACTCAGGCCCTCCATCACTCACTACACACTCCATTCCTTGCGGCTCTTTCACAGGAAATGAGCTCAAGGGGGCGTGGGCTGATGAACAGAGCCATCTCGGAAAGAGTTGACAAGATCCGAAGGGGCGGAAAAGTGCTGAAAACAGCACTAGCCTCATTGCTTCGAATATATTGCAGCAGTACTCCGATTTGCCCCAATGAGATCAGCTCCTGCCAGCTGAAGTCAATATCTTTGCTTGTTTAGGTCCTCATTTCCACACTCTCCTTCAAAATATTGCCAATCTAGGTTATGCACGTCGTGTACATGTGCTTCCGGCTGAGATGGGTTTGCCAGCTGCATATCTGTCGTTCTTGCGATGACGTGTGTCGGCCTGTTTACAACGTGCTCAGGCTCATGCTTTGCACCAGAAAGCTGGGCGAGCTCCTGGTTGGTGGCAGAAGGGCTTCGAATCTGCCAGCTGGTATTCAGGCAGTAATTGGCGACCTTTATGTGTTGACCCGTGGTTACTGAGCGGCTCAATTTGCAGTGGGATGTACGTCATTAGATGTGCTTGTCTTCCTCGTACTTGGCCAATGTAGCATTCGTTTCTTTCAAATACACGTGCGTCCACTTGTCCGTTTGCCAGCCGTGCGCCGCGGCGGCATGCGCGGCCTGCGCCCGCCCGCCGCCGCCGCCGCCGCCGCCTACCTCGCCGCCATCAACGCCGCGGCCGCCGGCGCCTTCGCCTGGGACAAGCAAGCCGCGGTGGCCGGCCGCCGGCGCATCAGCGAGTCCACCCTTTGCGCCACCGCGGCGCTCAGCGGCTGGCCCGGCGGCCTGTGAGTGACCGCCGCCGCCGCGCCGCCGCCGCCGCGCTGCGATCCGCGCTGCCAGCACCGCCCGGCCCGGTCGCGCTGCGGGCACGAGCAGTCCTGACGTCGACGCCCCTGCCCCCTGCTGGCGCGGCGCTCCAGGTGGGCGATGCAGCGCTTCCGGCACAAGACCAGGAAGACGAGCTTTCAGGAGGTGCGTATCAGAAACCCTCACCTTGCTCAACCCACCGAAGCACAAGTCTTGTCCCGGACATCGAGCCGCAGGGCTTGTTGGGTTTGGCTTGATGTCCGAGCCGCGAGGCATGCCCGTGTGCGGACTGCCAGCCCCGACCACACCTGTGACCTTACAACTGTACACCGCCCTGCTTGAGACCGCCTCGTCAAGGGCCATGCATTACTTCCAGCACTTGTCGCGTGTCCTTGACGCTGGACTAGAAGCTCCAGAGAGCACGATCAGCACCCTCTCGCCCTTGCTAGCTGTCCTTTGGCATGGTTGGCTTTGCACTGACGAGCTCCGATAGGGGACGCTGAGATGCTCAAAGGGGTGGGGGCCGTGCGTGGCACTCTCGTCACTTCAGCGGCCACCGAGCTGCAGGCTTGGTTGCACAACTTGGTCGAGCAGCGGTGCCATCAAGCTGTGAGGCTGCAGGCATTGCGGGGGATGCCAGCGCAGCTTCAGAGATTCCTGAGGCATGCAACAATCGTCCAGAAAATTGATCTCACTCGCCTCTTGACGTGCATACCTCCTGCATCTGCCGCAGAAATTCAACTTGGCGGCCGGCTTGAATGTCCTTGCCACCGCCGGCTGCCTCGCCTCTCCAGGTGGCCGCCAGATGCTTGCCCGGTGGCCTCGGCGGCTCTGAGCGACACCTCTGCAACGATAAAGGAACCTGAGCTGGAAGTGAAGCGCCAGCTTCAAGGCAGCTCAGCAGGCGCTGCAAACACTGTGACTGACACCTGTGGCACAAACCCGTCAGGCAATTTCTGCCGCACTCAGGTGCAAGTACGTAGTCAAGGAGGCAGCTTTATTATATGCACGGCAGAGGCTGGTTGCTGCTGGTTTGCTGCACGCTATGCGCCCCTTCCATCTACCCACACACCTTTGTTGCGAGGTGGTGAGAGATAACAACCACACTGCAGAGGAGCAGGCACACCTAGGCCTCGCTCTGTTCAATTGCCACCAGCTATGCCGGCTTCTGCACGAATCAGCAGGACTGCATGGCATTGTAAGTCTGATGGGGACGCAATCTGCACCAATAGGTGCCCACCACTGGGTACCATTGAAATCACCGGAGCTTTGATTACTATGAGTTGCTATGTCAGTGATCCGACTGCTCGTGGAAGTTTACGTCGCTGCCAGGGCTTAGTAAGAGCTCCCGGCAGAAGCGGAAGCCAAAGGGATAGCCAAGGGTCTACTTGACACCTTACTGTCCAGCCGGGCACGAAGGACAGCAAAGCAGCTGCTTCAGAGGTGCCATGCTGGTCATGGTGGAAAATTCAGTGCGGGTTCCTAGGGTACAGAAGAGCAAAGCAGGCCTGGGCATCAAAAGCAGCAACATGTGGCCTCGTCTGCTGGCTTAATGGCACCTCTGATTTCGCGCCTATAGATATTCTTAGAAGTTCTTGCCTGTGGCTTCAGTTCACCAATAATGGAATGTGGTCTAAGTCTACCAGTAGTGGAAGCTAAGCTGTAGGGGTGTCCTGGGTAGGGTGGCGCAGCATGTCGTTGCTACCGTGGTGGGAGATGCATAGCCATATCAGCCCACCACTCGCCAGTCACGCCCTCGATGAATCGACATCACCATCGCCAAATATGGCGTGTGCCTCCTCGCCGTGCGCTGCCTCGTCTCCGATCTGGCCACTGGCTATTCCTGAGCCTTTTCTTCCCCAAAGCAAGCTTTAGTGGTCAGATGGAGGTAGTATAGAAAAAGCAGCGTGGCGTTGACTTGATGTAAAATGGGCATGCCGGCAGCCTATATGCTGTTTTCGCAACGATGTGTGTCAGCCTGAATACAGCGAGCTCAGGCTCATGCTGCACTAGAAAGCTGGTCGAGCCTTAGCTAGTGGTATAAGGCTTGTCAATTGTAGTCCGGTATTCGGGCATCACTCAGTGACCTTATGCGCTGATTCGTGGTTACTGAGCGGGTCAGCTTAGCAGCACGTGATGAACATCTGTCAATGTGCCTGCCTTTATACTTGGCCACTCAGGCCCCTAAGAATACACACTCCATTCACCTCATCTGACTTCCTCGTGCTGACACGGGGGTACTAAGAGCGCCCTGTTTGCCTAGCCTGTGGCTCCGCTGATGTAGTTTTGAACACCCTCTTATGCACCCGGCTGGCTGTTACAGGCGCTCATACAGCTCCATTTGGGCAGGCCTCTCACAGCGCTTTCAGCGCTTTCCGGCCCCTTGGTATCAGCAGCAGCCGCGTTCATGCGCAGTCGTCCGACGCGTTCATGCGCAGGAGTCCGACTTCTGAGACCGGCTATGCCGTGAAGGTGGCCGAACAGTAGAAGTTGAGCAAGTACAAGGAACACCCGGCGGGTAATACCTTTTACCCCCTGGCCATGGACATCCATGGGTGTTACCGGGGTCGGTGGTCTTCGTTACTTTCGCTGCTGGCCTCTCAAGCTGATCAGCGGCGCAGGGAACAGGGTGCAGCCCGTCCCGGTGGCTCGGTGCCTTTGGGTCTTGTGTCCTGCTACCGCATGCATTTGTCTATGTCCCTACAGCGGTCCCAAGCAGAAGAATTTTGTGTATTTGAAACAAACGAGGGCCAAATGGCTAAGTACAAAGGCAAGCACATCTGAAGACCCACATAACCGTCAGCAGATTGACTCGCTCGGTAACCACGGGTCAAAACATAAAGGTCACCAATCGATGCCTGAATACTAGATGTCAGATTTAAAGCCCTTCTGCCACCAACTAGGCTCGCCCAGCTTTCTGGCGCAAAGCGTTAGCCTGGGCACGCTCCCAAGCGCTTGCTTTGCACCGCCGCGCTGGTCGCGCCCTTGCAGCAGGATACTGAGCAGCCATCTGCATCTCCCTCTGCACCATCTTGCACTTTGTAGTGTAGTCCTTTTTCAGCACCTCTTTCTTTGGCTTTGAACATTGTCCATTCTTTTTGGGTTGGCTTTGCCAGCCCCTATTCTCAATGGGCGAGCACTTTCTTCTTGCAGCAGCCCCTGGCTTGCGCAGCGGGGTTACTCTTCCTGCCCTGTATGCATGTGGTTGGCAGTTTACAGCCGATTCTAAAATGTCAGCAGCCGCATTCCTCCCCTCGGCTCATCTGACTTCCTACTGTTGACACGAAAATGCGTGTATATCAAGAGATGGGGAGGCCATGTGTGGCCAAGTACAAAGGCAAGCACATTGACACGGGGGTACTAAGAGCGCCCTGGCTGCCTAGCCTGTCGCTCCGTCATGAACACCTGTATGCATCTGGCTGGCTTTCACAGCCGCTCTTTTAATATCAAGAAGAAAGTGCTCGCCCATTGAGAATAGGGGCTGGAACAACCAGCCCGAAAAAGAATGAACAGAGTACGAGAAGGGGGCCAGGGGAAGCGCTTTGATATCTTTCTTTAATATCAGCAGCCGCTTTGTTCTCCGGGGATGGGCAGAGGCAGTCGCCGACGGGAGTCGAACCGGCGACCGCGCGCGGCTCCCGGCGCCCCGCTCCGGGCCCGGCTCGTTCCCGCTGCGTCGCGACGACTCGCCGCTCACAATGGCGGCCGGGGGGCCGCCCCGAGACGGCGATGCCGCCGCTAGCGATCGCAACGCTGCCGCCATGCCCGACTTCTTCGCGCTGCTGCAGGAGCTGGTCGGCCTCACTGCTCGCGAGGCCCCGGCGCCAGAGCTCCGCTCCGTGGAGGCCCGCTTCCGCGCCGCCCTCCCTAAAATCATGAGGCGCTTCTTCGCGCCGGCCAATGGCGCTAGTAAGCCAATTTGTGTCACTCCATGCTTGGCTGTACAGACTGCAAAGATCACCTTACACTTGTACAGTCGCTTTTGCTTTGCTTTGGCTGCTCGTATTGACCGTCTTGAATCCACTCAGCTGCCAGGCAATCAAGTCTTCTTGAGATTGTATATTGATATGCACCTGCCTTGGTTATTTGCATCATGGTCAGCAATGCTTTGCCCAACCGTACAGAGGCTCTTGGACAAGTATTATGGAAGAGTGCACACAGCTGTGATCCTGCCACTTCTGGTCTTTCTGAAACACTAGCCCCTCTGTGGAGCATCAGTCAGGCCAGGAAGGCTTGCCTGGCTGTTCCACAGTATCAGCTGTGTTGGCAGGCAGCACTAAGTCGCACAATTCGTCAGCTGGATTACAGTGGCACCACAGCTTGCATGACCTTGTAGAGTGACTGAAGCTGGCAGGCCACAGGTGTCTAGATTTGTCATACTGTCTTTGTGCACCGGATAGGTCGTCAGTGAAAGGCACATTGCGTAAGGTAGTAGCTGCTCGTAGTAAAGTTGTTTCTCTGGAATCAAGACTTCCCTGCACAATTGGCAGGTGTCAAGGAGCGGGAACTGCTGGCTGTCTTGAAGCTCCTTGCGCACATTACCAAACACTGCCCTGGCGTCTTCCAATGCTCAGATGGAGCTGCCACCATCCTGCTTGTCATAAGCTACCTCCTGCCCTGCTTTGCTGAGCAGCTATACAAGTATGTCGAGGTGTTTGGCTGGCAGTCATGGAGCTAACTAGATGGGCAATTGTACCTTCTTGTGCATTACAGAAATTTTCAACAACCTTCGACAGCTGATGATTGAGCAGCTCTGCTGATGGATTGAGTAGCACATGAGTTCCTTCTCTCTGTTGACGTACCTGTAGAGTTGCCACAAATACGGAGAAATAAATGCTGACAGATAGTATTGTTGTACCTTCGTCGTGAACAATAAAGCAGGGGCATGGGGCAGCCTCTATCTGAAGCACTTGCTGGTCTCCTGTCTCTCCTATGGAAAGAGAATCGACAGCTGTACATATCATTCTTTGTTGATCTTCTCCGCTTACTCGAAGGTAGGAAGACAATCGGGTGTGCTTTTGGTTAAGCTGGAGCATACAAACCTGTGAAGCCATGAAGGAGGCCTTCTCAACGAGACACCCTGTCCTGTTTGTGACAGATCTCGTTTCAGTCGCTTCATTCTTCTCCAAGCCCTCCCTCTTCACTGACTGCACAGAGGTTTCAGTTCAAGCGTTTAGCAGCACATATCTTGCTGCCGTGGAGAATGCTTCTGATGACATCTCCGCACTCTGGCCGGATAGAATATCCTTGCCTGGTGTCATGCTGAACTTGACTGGGAAGGAACGATGGCAGCCAGTGGCAACTTGGATGATTGACCTGGCCCATCACTGTCTCATGGAGGGAGCTTCTCACATCTCAGGCCTTGTTGGACCTACCACATTCGACATCTTGATGTCCTTCCTTTCCTTCGACGAACCATCACTGCACAAGGTAATGTGAAGCGACCAAAGCCAATGTGACAGGTGCGGTCATACTGGCTCTTCCACGTCAATTTGGTGCTTCTTTATCAGGACGAGCAAGAGGTCTTCAAAAGGACGCGTTATATATTAAATTATATGGCTGCTGTCTGACTCATGCTGTACCCCCTTGGAAGCAAGCTTGCTGTATATTATGTTTTATATGTATTATAAAAACATTTACTCACACTCCCTCGCAAGATTGGTCAGCACCATTGAAAAGTGAACACGCTTGTGCATGGTCAGTGGCCACCTCGATGCTAGTAAATTTGGGCGTAATTTGTATATGCATAGTGACAGCAAGCTGAGCCAGACCTACTGCAATTGGTGCAGGCTTGTTTTGAACTTTTGCATGTCTTGTTGACAGTGCTTGGTGACAAGTTGTGTCCTGTAGAGGACCTTGTCTCATACATGATAGCTTTACTGAAGTCTTACAGCAGGAGCTCTTCAGCAACCTTCAGGCAAGCCAGGGCTTTTTGCACATGACTGAAGTGTGCAGCAATGACTTGGCCATAGCAGTGCCGAACTAGTAATTATGCCAGTGAGAACTTGTTGCAGCTTGGCTTGTTATGCAGCTGCAAGTTTTCAACACTTCTTCTCATCTCTTCAAGCATGCATGCAGGACCTTATGTCTGAGTACTTTTGCTTCCTGCACGTTTGTGAAGGTCATTCGGCTCCGATGTAGCCCTTGGAAGGTCTCTTGAGGCTTTGTGGGGCTCAAGCAGATCAATGGATCCAGTGCTCTGCCATTACTTGATTTTGACACTGACCTTTACAGTACATGCAGGGAGCAATTCCAGTCTGAAGGTCAGCCGCAGTTTATTCATCTGTTCCCCACGCCGGCTATCTGATGATCATCTGAGCAAGACATACTCGAATTGCACACAAGCTGCACCGAGGGTTCTTCAAGTGATGTAGCAATGCACCCAGCTTCTGTTGCATCAGACGTCATTATTAGCCTGACCAGCCTGATTTTGTTGACTGCCAGGTCACATTATGCAAATTGCTTGGACACTTCTTCAGAGACCAACCTTGGCGTGGCAGACAAATATCATCTATCATTCGTCATATCTGTCAGCCGGATATTAGTCTCGCAATAAGTCAGATTGTGCAACATGTAGTAGACACCAATCCTCTCTTTTTGCAAGATCCTGGTGCCATTGAAAGCATGAGTAGCAGTGCTCTTGCAAAGCTTGCTCATGTATCAGAAGAGCAAGCCAGACAGAGGCCACTGAAGTCGAAGCCCCCCGCCATCAGCAGAGCACTTACCACAGCAGACATTGTTTTGGTGAATCCAAGGAAGCGAAAGCTGCAAACCAGTGTACCTGAATTGTCGGGCTTGCCGGATGCTGGCACAGAAATCGCTGCAGGAGCTCCTGAACCTATATCAACACATGCAGACTGCCCTGACAATTTAACTGGCACTGATGAACAAGACCACATTGCCCACAAGGATATAAGAAACTCTTATGTTGCAAGCTTTGAAGCAATCTGCGAGTACCTTGATGACATGGCAAGTACACAACTGGAATTGAATGCAGACGGGACTTTGCCAGCTCTGACAGCCTTGAGAGCAATGGCAAATGTCTTTGCCCCCTTACCTGGGAGCTACTGTTGGAAGATGGTAGTCAAGCACATTGGCAGGTGGATTATTGTTTGAAGCAAGCTGGTAAGTCTGCACATGCACTCTTTGGGGGATAGCTGCGGATGCTTCATGATCATGCAAGGTGTGCAGAAGGAAAACTAACACGCCCTTATTTCATCCTGAAGGAGACTGAGTTGACAAGTCAGACCGTACAGCTCCTTGGTCTCCTTTTTGAAGCCATTGACAAGCTCCTGGCTTGGCATGGTGAGTGAGAAGAGGATGCATGCGAATCAGTCGTGCAAGTCGGATTTCTTATTGATAAGGTAAGACAGGCCTGTGCATGGCCATGCCAATCAAACTTCATGTGACATGAATCTTTGCGTACTTTGTTCTTTCTCGTGCTCAGCTACAAGACCTTCGCTCCACGAAAGCCGCCAACGAAGCGTTCTCAGGTGGGAAGACCTGCTGCGAGAAGACCTGTGGGAACCCACGGCATTTGGGAGATTCCTTCTCCTTCCGTGGTCTCTGACACTTGATGACATACACTCTGAAATTGGGATGCTAAAGATAAGGTTGAGGGCAACTCGATTGGCAGCGTCTGCATATAATGCTACTCTGGAGGAGGAAGTTCTGCAGAAAGTACTGAGAGCAGGCCTGGAGGACAAGGAGGCCCAGCTAAGGGCTGCATCAGTTATCCTGATTGCAGGTCTAGTTCCCCTTCTGGACAAGGCCAGTATTACACAATTTTGGATGTCTGTAAGGTACGCGCTACGAGGAACAACTGAGGCTGTCCTGCCACATATGCGTTATATTTGAGCTTGTGCTTTGAAGAGGTGTGCTGGGATGGGGTTAGGTTACTACAAGTCCAGGTCCTGCAAGCTTGGGTACCATTGAGGAAGTATGGCCAAGCAGTTCTTGGTCCTTCTGCCTGCTAACTTATACACCAAAGCCTAATTCCTGAACCCTAAACCCCAATTATTGCTTTGCTTTTCTGCCAGATCGCTAGCAAGGGATCCCGCAGATACTGTTCGTTGGAGTGTTGCCAGGGCTATTGGCCTTGCGGGTTGCTGTTCTGCTGGGTGCACAGTGAAGTGCCTCAAGCACACACATCAGAGTGGATGGATCGAAAGCAACAAGTTCAGCAGGAAACAGGAGATAGATTCAGTACTTGGGCCAGCTGCTGCATGTGCCTCCTTGGAGCACCCCTCTTGTAGTCTCTGTGATGCTCACAATCGAGCACCATATTTACGTACTCCTCCTGGTTCAGCAGAGGTTGAAATTGGAGGTGTACTGGCAGCTGAGCCAGTCCATCACTGTGAGGATCCTGATGTATCTATCCTATGGCAGTCCCTATCGCAGCAGCTACTGTTTGAGGAGCCAAGTGCAAAGGTGCAGGCAGAATTCGTCCTCTCTGGTGGCCGCATTCTACGCCATGCACTGCCAGAGGTTCTTAAGCAGGGAAGCAGAATCTGGTTGCAATTCTTGGACCAAGAACCCCTTCACCCAGATTGGCCAGTCCGAGCTGCTTTCGGCTCAATTGCAGGCACGCATTTCACTCAGAATCCTCCTTGTGGCCCCTGCCGTTGAGTCCTCCCCCCTCACTGCTGTGTCGTGTTCCCGTCTACTTTCGTTCTCCTCTCAAGCTGCTATCACTTGCATATACACCAGTGCTATGTGTATAAGAGGTAGTCCTGAGCAATGTGCTTACGCCTGTGCCCGAGTTGGTTCAAGTATTCTGCTCTGCAGGCAGGTGGGCTGCCAACCTCTGATATTACTATCTGTTGCACACACTCTTCACCTGACAGGCAGGTTCATGTCATTGAGTGCATTAGAAGGCCTCTTTGGGG
Source organism: Spirogloea muscicola (assembly GCA_009602725.1). Classification (NCBI taxonomy): domain Eukaryota; kingdom Viridiplantae; phylum Streptophyta; class Zygnematophyceae; order Spirogloeales; family Spirogloeaceae; genus Spirogloea; species Spirogloea muscicola. Next base: position 1,551,137 of record WELB01000001.1, on the reverse strand, counting down.
ATATGTCTGAGCAAGCTGGCAGCAATTTTGAGCTGACAGATGCTACAGAAGTAAAGAGGCAGGCACTGGAGATGCTTAGCAATCTTCGATCGCACTTCCGGAATGCAAAGGAACCAGAGATTAGGCAGACCCTAATGACTGCAGTTAAAGAAGTTGCAAGGGCCTGTGCAAAGGGAAGCGAGCTACTCTTCTTCTGCTTGGTTCTACTACTGGAACAGCTGGACAGCTCCCTCCCTGTTCTCACAAGTGCTGCCATTGATAGTATCAAGCAGATTGCTTGCTTGCACTGGCCCAAGTCTTGTCCCTCAAGGTACATTACCCTCACGAGCAAGCATGTGCTCAATATACTTCCTCTTGTATTGGTCGTATTGCTGCACAACCATCTGGACTGGCACTTCACAGCAAAATAATTTTCTCTCGTCAGGCATTGTTTAGTATGAAACGAGGTGACAATTAAGTAAGTGCCAAGAAGCTAGTCATGCAGGACTGCTAGCCTTTCGAAGTTGGCAATGAGTGGTTAATTACTAACGGTATATGCACTCTTTTCTCTCATGGTTACCATGCTTGCAGTGTACATGGGATGCTTGAGACATTCAAGGAGGAACTATATGACTACCTGAGCAGCTGTCTCATAAGTCAACCAGTGCTCGTTATGGTATTTGCTGAGGAGGTCATGAGTGTATCACTCAAGGAGCTTGTCAAGTCAATGACTCCCATGGTGATTCCAAAGCTAGTCATTGAGCAGCACGGTAATGAGCAGGTATGTTTCAAGCTTTGCTCAGCATAGTGTTCTTCCGCAGCCATCTACTGGAAGAATGTCTCTCAAACCTGTTAGCCATTGCAAATGTGTATTGAAAATAAATGTCCTCTGCTGCAGGCCTTGGCTGTGCTGAGGAGGATTGCAGAGGTATTAGACTTAGAGCTTCCCCAGTTGCTGGTGGATTGGGCGCATAAGGTGCTTGCCTGTGCTCTCCTTCAAGCAGACAGCGGCGTATTGCTCAGAGTACTGAGTTTCTATGAAGAAGTCACAGCCAGTGGGTACCTGGACCTCTTTTGAGCAGTTATTGAAGCCCTACTTGTGGAGCTTGTTTTCATTCTTGGCGATGCTAAGACTTCTGAAAATCCACACAGGTATGAACGATGGCCTTTGAAAGTCAAGCTCAGAAGACTGAAGGAACTGAACCTGATCTTTGGCAGCCAGCTGCCTATGATTACTTGCAAATAAAGCATTGTACAAATTAGCATGAAGTGAATGAAGTTGTTGCAGCTTGAGCCGCAGTGTCAGTCCCTTTTCTACAAATTTTATTGACAGATTTGCTGATATGCAGGTCAGAACGAGTGGCTTCCACGTTCAACAAGATTACCAGGATAATGTCTAATTCAGAGGACCTCCCTTCGTTTTTGCGCGAGTATCTTGTGGGCATCTTAAATAGCATCGAGTACAAACTTCTACGTGCCAATGAGCATGAGTTGAAGCGGAAGGGCCTGAGATGCATTGACAAACTAGCAGACTTCATCGGGCCTCATCTTAGTGCATTTGTACCAAAATTCACTGGCCTTTTGACAAATGCTTTGGAGGTAAGACACACTATGTTGGAAGCAGCACAAGAGGTCAAGCAATCCTCATTAGTTTTGTTCCACTACTGTCAGGCCTCCTTACCAGGTCCAAGCAGTGGCCTGCTGGGGGTAGTATTGTGAGTGCTCATTATTGATACTGCATGTTTGGAAGCCATGTCTGCTTCTCATCGCCCCAGATTGTCATGGCAGGTTGCAGCCCTGCAAGTACAAGCTCTGGGTGTGTGGCGACGTTTCATTCGCATTCTTGCCACAGTGGCGCCTCTGAAGCTGCGTTCCATTGCTAGCCAGATCGTGGTAGCTGTGTTGCCGTGCCTTGAGCTTGCAGATGATGGCAAGGATGAGGTCAAAATTGCCGCGACTGCAGACGTGTTGGAAGAGCTTGCTGTTAAGAATAAGGATATTCTACGAGACAAATTGAAGGAGCTTCCTCTCCTCCCAAGGCTAGAAGCACTGAAAAACGTCAACAGTGTGCTGCAAGAGGTTCGGGGCAGCCTCAGCTTGTGCCAGCAGGTATTGTGCTTATCCAGTGTCAGCACTTACTTCTGCTTCGCATCAGAGGATGACTGGAATATCAGATATGGAATCAAGCTGTAGGGCTACTTCCGAAAGTTGGATTGTGGCATTGACCGTGTCAGTGCTACCTGTTGTCTATCTTCTGCTGGCATGCAGTTGCAGCAAGCCACAGAGGGACTTAGACACGAGACTCTTAGTATCAATTATGTGGCGGCAATTGAGCTCAAGAAGTTAATCAGAGAGCACAGACATGGCGTTGACACTCTGGTCACCACGGAGAGCAGTTCACAAGCAGAAGCAATTAGCCAGCTTGTGGCTGCCCTTCTCCGAATTTGTATCTTGGACTCCAGAAGCCCTCTTAGCCAGCGCCTGAGGCTACTCTGTGCAGAATGTCTTGGTGAATTGGGAGCAGTCGATCCAGGCAGACTTCAGGTCAAGTCCAGCTTACAAGAATCTAACCCATCAGCTTAGGTGGTGGTAGGTTGTTTAGTTTGAGAATGTCCACAACCACAAACAACAATAGGTGCTGAAAGTGCTTGTCGACCTTGATACACACAGAAGCGTCAGTGATGATTCTTGCTGATTGCTTGATTGCTTGCAGGCTTCTGAAGTAGTTTGCTTGTCTTGTTTGACCACTCACGACATGCCAACTGATGTTTCAGGTGGAGTTGCCGCAACGTCCTCATATAGATCGAGATGATGATGACCTTATTTTTGAGCTTATCAATGAGCACTTGGCGAAGGCGTTTCGGTCAGCCCCAGATGGTGAGGTGCAGGATTCTGCTGCCTTGGCTATACAGGAGCTGCTGAAACTGTGTGGGTGTGCCCCACCATGCACGGGCCAGATCATGCCTTCTGTGCGGGGCCGAAACGGAACCTCAAGATCAGGTCCTCACTGTGACGACCTCCGTTTGGAGAGAGGAGGGGCTGCCTCCAGCAGAAGGGGAGAACAGCTTTGGCAGAGGTTCTCAGAGGATGTCAGAGATATCATTGCTCCCTGTCTCACGTCCAGATTCGTGTTGAGCAGGCCTAAGAGCAATCATGGATCAGCAGTTCCAGGACCTCTTTATTCCCATGGGCTCACTTTTCGTCGATGGGTCTATCTTTGGGGCAGACACCTTCTTTCACTGGCTAGCTCATCAAGGTCGAAGATTTTCGTGTGCTGCAAGGCAATTTTCAAAAACGACATGGGTGTGGCGCTCTTTCTCCTTCCTTATATTGTCCTTGATGTCATCTCCACGGGCAATCAGGCTGCAAAGGACGAGGTCTGCCAGGGAATCTTGGCAGTGCTTGTGGCGCCTTCCACAAGCGAAGATAGAGAAGCATCTTCCCATGGAATAGTGAATGTTGGTGCTGCAGATGCTGATTCAGATGCAAGTGTCTGGGAGGTCGCCACTCAGTTGATATTCACCCTCCTTGACAGCTTAAGCCAATGGGTAGACAGAACCAAGCAAAATTTACGACAGGACTCTGCTCAGCAAGCTGAGGACTTCAAGTCCAAGTCAAGGAGCAGGAAGATTGAAGATAAGGCTTTGCAGTGCCAGCATGTAGAGGAGCTACTTGCAGCAATTCCTAAGGAAGCTTTGGCTCGAGCATCATATAGATGCAAGGCCTATGCCCGAGCCCTGCTGTACTTTGAGTTTCATGTGAGAGAAAGATGCGGCACCCTCAATCCGGCAGCTGAGAAGAGTGGAAGCTTTTGTGCAGAGGATGTATCCTTCCTACTGGAGATGTACAGTGGCTTAGATGAGCCAGACGGCTTAGCGGGGCTATCTCGCCTACGGGGTTCCATCACATCCCTGCAGGACCAAATGCTCATTCATGAGAAAGCCGGCAACTGGGCAGAAGCGCTTACATGCTATGAACAGGTCCACATCTGTTTGAGATGCTTGTTTCGGGTCGCATGCAAAGTGCAGCTGTACATTGTGCCAGGCTCAATGTCGCCACTCTTCTGACTGAACACTGAATGGTCAATATTGGCAGGCACTGGAGACCACTCCCCATGGCCTGAAGCTTCATCAGGGTGTCCTGGGATGCTTGCTCAATATGGGCCACCTCCAAGCCTTAATTACACAGGTGGACGGGCTGATTGCTCGACTTCCCAGCGAGTCTAAGGTTTGGTCCACATACGGCCTCCAGGCTGCTTGGCGCCTAGGGCACGGACCGACTTGAAGAGTACTTGGAATCTGCAGAAAGTCAGGATAATCCACCAAGCAGGAGTACTGGGCCTGATTTCAATACAGCACTTGCCAGCATTCTGGCAGGCATACACTCGCAAGATTGTGGGAAGGACACAGCCAGCATTTCATTTGAAGAGCAAGTGAAGCATTGTCGTGTGAACCTTTTGACCCCACTAGCTGCAGCAGGCATGGAGTCGTACTCACGTGCATACCCCTTGCTCGTACGTCTCCATATGCTCAGGGAGCTTGAGGATTTTCACCGTTTCAGGGCAGGAACAGAAGCTGCAGGGCTGGAGACTGATAGGCAACTCTTGAGAGATTGGGATGGTCGTCTGAAGATCACGCAACCGTCACTGTGGGCGAGAGAGCCAATTCTCTCCTTGCGCAGGCTGATATGCAAGTACAAGAAGATGCCCTTGGAGGTTGGCTTGTATTGGCTCAAGTATGCAGAGATGTGCAGGAAAGCTGGCCACTATCAGACTGCCAGACGAGCCGTCCTAGAGGCTCGTGCACATGGGGCTCCTAATTCGCATCTTGAAAGTGCCAGGCTCCTTTGGGCAACAGATTGCTGTCACCTGGCAATTGCAGAATTGCAGGAAGCTCTATTGGCATCTGGATCTTATGAGCTTCTTGGAGAAGCTACCAGACCTGCCCTGGGAGGACTCGTGCAAGTGGCCCAGCACAGTGCAAGCATGAGTGCAACAACAGTCAGGGTACCAACTCTGGTTCTCTACAATGCAACCTCTGCAGCTGTCTTTGAGCAATAATTTGCACAGATGCTTTGATTGTGTCCATTGAGTTGCAGCAGTAGGTGTTCTTACTGTACTCCAGTGTGCTTGATGGACAACCCTTTGCAACAGGAGCTGGAGCTACCTGGAGAGCAGGTGGTGCAGATGACAGCCAAGACACTTTTGCAGCTTGCAAGGTGGGTGCATCACACAGGGCAGAAGCAGAAAGAGGAAGTTGTCGCACTGTACCTGAGGGTGAAGGAGCTCCAGCCAAAGTGGGAGAAGGCTTTCTTTTACATGGCTAAGTACTATGATGATCTGCTCTGTGATGCACGGCGAAGACAAGATGAGGCCATACCAGACTATACAGTTGAGTCATCCCACCATCAACACCATCACATATCATCAAGCATGTGTTATGTCCACAGGGCTTCTTTTCCCTGCAAATGCGCCACTGCCTTATCAACAACTGAGAATGTCGCCATGTGTTACTACTTGTGATCAGCTTAAATGTCGAAGTTACACTAATTACAGCACATGAGCAGGCTCCAAGCTCTCAAAAGAAGGGTTCTGGCACGAGAAGTCCTGCAATTGGAGCAGATGACAAGACCTGGTTCTTATACCTGCCTGAAGTTATCGCTCATTATCTGAGAGCTCTGCATCGTGGCCATCGACATCTATATCAAGCCCTCCCACGAGTCCTCACTCTTTGGTTTGAATGTGAAACGAAGTGCACTAAAGCAGCGCTGGCAAAAGACAAAGAGTTGCAGCAAGTCTATAACAAGGTGTGGACATGGTCAAGATGCTTGCATAGCACAGACCATATGGTTTTAGATGACTTTCATTATTTCCCGTGGAATGATACCTGACCTCTTAATAATGCTCCGTGTGCAACAAGTCTCAGTCCAAAAGTTGGATGCTGCTGCAGATTTTGGCCTACATAAGAGGGTGCAAGGAGGATCTGCCAGCCTACCAATGGCTCACTGCCCTTCCTCAGCTTGTTTCTCGTATCTGCCATCAGAATGAGGGAGTGCTTGAGCTCACAAAGCAGCTCATCATGGAGGTCCTAAGAAGATACCCCCAGCAAGCTCTCTGGACAATGGCTGCAGTCTCCAAGTCTGCACTTTCTGCACGCCGGCAGGTGTGTCAAATGACGCCTCCATTAGTCCAGTACCTTTGATGTATGCTTGGAGCAGATGGAGATGCCAATAAGATTGTATATCTGCTGATTCACTTGGTGACCTTGACATTTGACAGGCGGCTACCGACGTACTTGACGGCGCAAAGAATTCCTTGATTAGGGATGAGGATCGCATTCTTTTCACTCAGTTTCCTGCCTTCATTGAGCAGATGATACGCCTTTGCTTTCATGCTGGTCCGTGTCTTCAAGAACTCCAAGATCGACATCTAAGCAACTAAATATTGACTTATTATTTGCATCGACAAAGATGCTAATAGGTGGACAAGTTCTGGGTCTGTCATCCAGTTTCAGTGATCCTGCATGTGGCTGCTTGTTGGATGTTCAGGCCAGCCGAAGCAGAAAATGATGAGCATCTCCAGTGACTTTGGACAGCTGAAGCGGATGATGCCACTGGATGTTGTGCTACCATTGCAGAGGGCGCTGACAGTTGCAATGCCACCTGACGGTCTTACTGACAGAGGCTTCAACGCCTTTCCAGTGGGGGAGCATGCCACAATCCTTGGCATATGTGAGGACGTTGAAATTCTGCAGTCATTGCAGCGCCCCAAGAAGGTGATTTTGCTGCAAAAGCATGACACGACAAAATGTGTCCGCCACGCTGTGGACACATGTACAGCCCAGGTATTTTGTAGGAGTCTTATTCTGGGTTAGCCGTTTCACAGGCTGTTGAGCTTCATGGTAGCCCAATTGAGATGATGCAAATGGCTGTCCATCCAGGTTGTGCTTCTGGGTTCAGATGGCAGGGAGCATCCTTTCTTGTGCAAACCTAAGGATGACCTAAGAAAGGATGCTCGTATGATGGAGTTCACTACTATGATCAACCGTCTCCTTTCGAAAAATTCAGCTAGTCGCAGGAGGAACCTGCATATACGTACATTTGCAGTGCTACCTTTGACTGAGGACTGTGGAATGATTGAGTGGACATTGCACACAAGAGGCCTCCGCCACATCCTGCAGGTAACATAGCTACGAGACACACTGCACTAAACCCCTGGCATCCTCTCTTGGCCCGTTCGTCAAGTCATGAATTTGGCACCACGAGTCCCTGCTTCTTTAGGAGATTCTGTTGCTCAGGTTTTACAGGCCAGCAAGTGAAAGGCAGTGCACTAATAGTGCTGATGGTTGTGGACCTTGTCATCTCCTCGCCCAGGACATCTACATGGCTTGTGGTAAATTCGACCGGCAAAAGACAAATCCCACAATCAAGAAGATATATGATCAAATGGCAGATGCTGATCGATCTGAGGCCTTTCGTACCAGGTCTTGAACAGTGCATCTCTGTGACCTTGTTTCTGCATGTATATGTATAATGATGCGGTGTCTGACCACCTACTCTACCTGTCAGCCTATTTAACCACAGCATTATACACATGCAGGATGTATGAGTAGCTATTGCCAGCACAACCGAAGTGCTAACTTCACTCAATGCTTGGACTTGAAATTATTGTGTGGTGGCTGCAGAATACTCTCCATGTTTCCTCCCATGTTTCACAAGTGGCTGCTCAACACCTTCACAGAGCCAGCAGCCTGGTTCCGAGCAGGCATGAATTTCGCCCACACAGCTGCAGTATGGTCCATGGTGGGACACATTGTGGGCCTCGGCGACAGGCATGGGGAGAACATATTGCTCGATTCCACTGATGGAGCCTGTGTGCATGTTGATTTCAGCTGCCTATTCGACAAAGGCTTAGCTCTTGAGAAACCGGAGCTTGTGCCCTTCCGTCTAACACAGGTGTGTAGGCAGCGGACTGCAAGAACTGGAGCAGGGCAGCAGGGTTTACCTATGACTGCTTGTAGTGACTGCTAGTAAGTTTGCTGCAATGAAGGTCCCTGTCTCACACCACTGCTTTTTGCAAGGGGGATGACACAGAATATGGTAGATGGACTGGGCATCACTGGCTATGAAGGCGTCTTTCTACGGGTATGCGAGATCACCCTCAACGTGCTGCGGGTCCACCGAGAGACCCTCATCAACGTGCTGGAAACATTTATCCACGACCCCCTCGTTGAGTGGACCAAATCTCACAAGTCTAGCGGCACTGAGATACAGAATCCCCATGCACAGGTGAGCATACGGTTGCTTGCTAGGTTGCAACTCAACTGTGTGATCACTGTGAATATGAGGTCTCAGCACTCTGAGCATAGATGCAGGTTATGACATGCAATGCTTGACCAAGCATGTGGAGCCAACAGTCTCACTGCTTGTATTTTGTGAGACACTCAAAGGGTGAACCGAAGTTGGTCCTAGCATTGTGGCAGAACCCAAGTGATAACAGTGGCAGATGGTAGTCATCATCCAAAATGATGTTGATTAAGGGGTTGCTGTGTGCCCTCCTTGCACAGCGAGCACTTGCAAATATCAAGGACCGTCTGCAGGGGGTTGTGGTGGGCGTCAATGTAGCCCCATCCCTCCCTCTCTCAGTGGAGGGCCAAGCACACCGGCTTATCACCCTTGCTGTCTCGCATGACAATCTCAGCAAGATGTACATATGGTGGATGCCTTGGTTCTGAGGTGGCAATCACCTGTTGGTGTGGTAGTGCACTTCTTTCCCATCAAGTAGAACCAAAAGTATCAGTATCATTTATTATGCTAGCTTGAAGAAGAGCAGACGCTTCAGGATCTCTAGAGTAGAAACTTCTTCCGAGTGTCATTGGTTTCGGAAATCAACGTGCTGCAGACCTATCTTATCCTCAGGACAAATTCCTGTCAGGCTCTCAGCATTCACGCACAATGAAGGACATTAGGAGGCCCTCTCAGCGATTGCTGATCCTGCGATATAGCCACCCGTCCAGGAATTCTGCCAAAGTGGGCACGAATTGGTCAAGAATAGTGGGAAACATGGCACCTGCTTCACCATTCCTTCTTTGAAGTGCTACTGCACTTTGCACAAACAACAGCAGTGCCTTGTGCTGAAGGGTTGTTGTGCACCTGGAAATTAAAACCGCCAGTGACACCATCAACATTGAGCACCTGAGGCATTTCCAGATCCAACCACCATGTCAGGCCCCCTGGCAGCAAGCAGCGATACAGGGGTAGTGCACTCGCCAGACTACAGAAGGCTCAAGGGGACCTGGAGCTAAGTGCTTCACTCTCTTGCTTGGCTGGTGAGGCAAGCTCGCACCTCGCCAGCAAAAAAGAGGCCTGCACATCTCTTGCTCTCCATGCTTGCCAGATCCACCTGTGCACGGCCAGGTCATGGTGAGACATCTGGTCTGCGTGTGCTCGTGGCCCTTCAAGTGCCATGCCACACGTGCATGCAAGTTGACCCCTGACTGTACAATTGCAGGATCGACCTCAAATCAATCTCATCTCTTGGCGACCATCACTGACAACCCTTATGGCAGCACATGGGCAGTCAACAATTTGCAAATGGCCATGCACATGTCAGGTTATACGTGCAGAGCCAGGAAGGCTGCTTGGTTGGCCTGGGCACCTCAGCCAGGGGCACGCCTCCAGCGGTCACAAATTCGTCCTTGAACTCGCCCTGACCTTCCCAGGAGATAAGCAAAACTAGTGAGCACGTTGCACCATTCACCAGTTGCCCGAGCTAAAGGGAAGACGTCATCTTGTAGGTGCTGCATCTGCCACCCACAGTGTTTGATGGACCCAGACTGAAACCTCTTACAAGTGACGCAGAGGCAGGTGATGGGCGCACCTTGCCAGAGATCAGGAAGGAGCACCGTTTGATGGCCATGCAGAGGATCCGCAGGGCTTTACTCGAGACCCCAGCCCACTGCTGGTCCAAGGCCAAGCCCTGCATGTGTGAAGGATAGTCAGTCGTAACTCCTGCTGTCCATGGCTAAGACGGCCAGAAATCGCCTCAGCCTGGATCAGAGCTAGAGCTAGAGCCAATAAGGCGGCTAGCAATACTAGTCAAGCTCAGCCCCATGTACTTTGCTCAGATGACGGTATTGAAAGGGGCTGCCAAAGGTTGTCAGGGGGTGCCCCAAGAGGCACTTTACAGGTTGAGCTACCGTATAATTGTGCGGACAGATGCTAAGTGTCAACTTCTATCAAGAGTAAGGGTAAGGCCCCAAGTCGGCTTGACCTGACGCTCCAGGAGGTAGCACCAGAGCCGACGCGGAAGTGGGACCTCGGTAGGGGCGCACACACCCAGCTGGCGTCTCTGAGATTTGCAGGTGCGAAGGTGTCAGACCTAGGACCAGCAAGTTCTGGTGAGCAACAAGCTGCCTAGGTGCAGGTGGAAGTCTGACTGGGGCCTTTGCACAATGTTTCTGGCTAAGAAATGGCGTTCAACCGCATGCTTCTCTTTGTGCCGGATGAGCAGCTCCCCAAGTGCTTCACGTTGGATACGTGGCGCGAAGTCCACGACCAACGTGGCTGCAGCAGGATGACAACCGATAGTACGCCATCAGAGGCAAACACAGGAATTGACAGCAATGCATAATTGCTCGGCACATCTTATGCTGCGAGTGCAACATGTGTTGGCGCTTGAGCCGCCTTCCACTGGCACACCATTATAAGAGGTGGCAAAGAGGTGGCGGGCTGCCCAGGCGGAGAGGCGCAGCACCACGGGGCCACTCAGGCCCCAATGAGTCACCAAAAGCGGCCCTATCTGTCACACCACCTTCCATCACCTGTTAGCATGTGGCTTGAGCCTCTCAAACGAAACGACACGGAAAATTACAATGTGCAGGCTGGCAGCCCTCTGCTGTGGTGACGTGGCAGAGTTTGTCGTGGAGGTGGATTGTGGCTTTTGGCAGAGCTTGACCTGCGTGAGCTTGGGTTTCAACTTGCTATCAACGCCCTTGCTATCAACGATCTCGAGCGTGGCCCTGACTTCCTGGACACTCACCTGCGAACAGGTATGGAACGGGCACAGCGGATCAACGACTATGGTAAAGTCACAAGGCCGTGGGAGCAACAGACCAGTGCGGTCTTCTTAGTCCTCAACTGCTTCTGTTAGCAGCGGCACAGACAAGCCCGTGAGCGCTTCAGACAGTCACCCCATGCAAGGCCGTCAGGGCAGCCTCTGCGACCGTGAAGGTGAAGAGACTTGGATTGGGTGCCACAAGGTTGTGACCCAAGGAGGCAGCTAAGCGATAACCCTGCATCATGCAGACTTGTCCTTGTTAGAAGGGCAATGCCAACAATACTGCCTTGGTCATGTCCTAAGGGTGGCGGCCCGTGGCATCCTGAGGCTAGGGCTGCAGGTCTATTTGGGACTTCATTGTCAGCGATGAGAAGGCTCATGCAGTAACTGGACTAAGAGAGGGCTGATAGGAGCTCCTGCCAGGGAGAGTGGTCGGGGAGGGTTTTGTAGTGAGCTTTTTTGCCTGCAATGAGCTCCCGGTCGCCACGAGGACATAGTCGGCCAGCAGGGCCTTCGCGGCTTGGCCATGCTGCAGCACGCTCTTGGCGGTTACGCCATCGCCGCCGAGACGCAGTTGGAAGGGCAGCCTCCTGGCTTTAGCTCGTTGGTGGCCGTCAGGACTGCATCGGCTGTCATCTCCTTCATCACCGCCATGTTGGATGCTCGTGACTCGGCTTCCAGTCCAGACAGAGACTGCGAGCAGCCGTGGCGCAAAACAGAGATGGGCGAGCCAGTAAGCACGCAGCAACTGCAGCAGCTGCAGGTTGGGCCGCAGAACCAAGCGACCAGAACCCGAAACCCTAAACATTAATCTAAACCCTAAAGCTTAAATTTAACCTTACACCCTAAGTGAACCCCTAAACCCTAACCCTGCATCCTTGACCCTAAACCATAAGTACTCCACCTTGAGCCAAACCCGAAGACTCTTACCGAGACCCAGGCCGCCCTGCACGAATCCTAGACCCAGCACACCCTCCACCAACATCAAGGCCAGCCAAACGTCCACACTGATGCTAACCACCGTAGATGCTCAGCAGGCGAGGAGGGCTGCAGGAGCGCACACACCACTAAGGCGACGCGCTTCTAACAGCAAGCAGTCCACAATGCTTGCCGAGCTGTCGCTGACGGGGAAGACCCGGCCGTCTGGCTCAGTCTGCGCGGAGGCGTTTCGGCGCTCGTGAGGCTGCGCAGTGGGCCGCTGACGGCGCTAACAAAAGAGCCCACTTTAGGCACAGCTGTGGCTTCAGAGGAGCTCCTGGCGGAGGACGGAACAGGGGCAAAGGCATGCCTTGAGGGCCACGCCGCGGCGCTGGAACCAGGCGGCGGTGTCGGCGGGGCCGTGCGCCGCGAAGAAGGCGCCGCGCAGCTCGCGATGGCCACGGGGGTAGTGGTCGGCCAGCAGCTGCGGCAGCCCAAGGACGGCGGCGGCGGCGGCTCAGGCTCCTTCTGCCGCCGGCGACAACACCTATTCCTGGATAAATCTGCTAGTGCACCAGACACTTTCCGACCATTGGTACGTGAATTGGGGTCTTTGGGCTTAGATATTGGACAAGTCCGCGTGACTGGCAGCGTAGGGCTTGAAATTCTCAAGTCTCCTCCACCTCCTTTGCCACCTCCCTTGCCGCCGCTGCTTAAGTCTCCGCCACCTCCTTCGCCACCGTTGCTCAAGTCTCCGCCACTTCCTTTGCCACCACCTTCGCCACCATCGTTACTATGTCCCAGCGGGTGCAATTCTTTCCCAAAAAGACTCTGGCTGGGAAACAGAGAAAGCCAGACAATCCGGCGCGGTATCGCTGGAGATAGCTTAAAATCTGGGACCTAGAAATTTGTTTATTAGGGTTTCGGGTTTAGGGCTCAAGTTTAGGGTTGGAGGCTCAATGGCGGAGGCGGGCTGAGATGATCGCTGGCTGACCAGGGGGTCGCGGAAGAGGCCGTTGGTGACGTTGCAGCGGCCGCCGCCCGAGATGCGAACCTGTACCACACCACCGGCGCTGCCGGCGCCGCCCCAGCCTGAGGGCCACGGCGGGCAGGCCGGGTCGCCGCTGCCAAGGCCGCCGCTGGCGCGCTCAACGAGGCGGTGGTGGTGGGCGGCCGCACCTTGCCGAGCGGCGCCGCGGCGCGCTCCAGT
>WELB01000001.1:1507220-1527736 GCA_009602725.1 Spirogloea muscicola | reverse complement strand
GGGCGCCGCCGCGGAGGAGCCGGCGGCGGCTTGAGCGGTGCCGGGGACGGGCTGCAGGGCGCGAGGGAGCTCGTCGCCGCCATCGCCGCGGGGGCCTTCGACGACCGCGACGACGGCCACGGCGGCGCCGCAGCAGGCGGCGGCGGCGGCGGCCTGGCGGCGGCGGAGGCGCGCTTGGACGTGCCGCAGGAGCAGCAGAGGTCCCTACGGGCCGCCATCATCGGCGCGCCCAATGCCGGCAAGTCCGTGCTCGTCAACCACCTGGTGAGGGCCGCCGCCACTCAGTGACCAGCTTAAAGATGAGTGTGCTGATTCAGACCGTCTAGCTACAGTGTATTCGTGATATGCGACGCTAATTGTGTTGCTGTTTGGGTCCAGCCCAACTTCACTCACCTGTTGCGGCCTTTATGGAGGGGCCGCCCACCGGGCCGGCCTTTGGGCCATGCCGGCGTCCTGACGACGGTCATGCTGATGGCAGGTCGGCGCCAAGGTGTCAGCAGTCTCACGCAAGACCAACACGACGCGCGTGGAGACGCTGGGCATTCTCACGCGTGGGAACACTCAGATAGTGAGCCCTCACTGACTGCAGCCGCCACCGTGCAGTGTCCAGCCGCCTCCATCGCCGCCGCTGCCACCACTGTCATTTTCTTGCTGACCCACATTGTCAGGCGCCTGACTTGAGCCGCCGGCACTGTGGCTACCGCTCGCGCAGCTGTTTTATGATACCCCGGGGCTGGTCCAAGAGGCGGGCCGGCACCAGCCGCTCAGCCGCGACGTGCGGCGAGGCGTCTCGCGCGCCTGGCGGGCTGCCGAGGACAGCGAAGCGATGCTCGTCCTTGTCGATGTGCAGCGCCAGCTGGAGAGGTGAGTGTTGTGGGAGCTCTGCGACACAGCTCAAAGCAAACATTTTCAATGCTGTACTTGGCTTGAGATGCTCCAAGTGAAGGAGAGGGGCTTTGGACAGCTCGAGAGCACTCTGACACCCTCAGAGGACGAATCTTTGCTGAGGGCCTGCCGTCCATTTGCCATAGCGGCACCGCAGACCCGACCCCCGCGTGCGGCGACTGCTTGAACGGCTCGGTTCCGAGCGCCTCGGCGGCCAGGCACGGCTCGTGGTGCTGAACAAAATCGACCTGGTCCCGGACAAGCGGAAGCTCCTCCCACTTGCCGAGGAGCTGGGGCACTACCACGCCTTTGACAGGTGTGCCTTGCGCTCACGCCCGCAAGCTCCATTGCCTTCTTCAGCCAGCTTGCCAGCTTTACTCTCAGCTTCACCTGATTGCGGCGCCAAATCGTGAATGCTCTGTGCAGGGTGTTCATGATCTCCGGTCTGAAAGGGAAGGGCACTAGGGACCTTGTGGAGCACCTGCGGTCACTGGTGCGCACTTCCATGCCCTCCGCCGAGTTCACAGTATCTGTTGAGGCTCAGGGTCTTGGTTCAGGGACGTAGCTGCGGTGCATCAAGCACAAGGGTCGTGCTGGCCCTGCGTCTGAGTATTACTTTGATTGCTGATAGAAGCTTCCGCAAGGTTGTCTGACAGCTTGATGTAAGGCTTGTTTGACAGCTTGCCTCAATTAAAGAGGGCATTATGCTGAGCTGAGTCGTTGGGATACTGTTCAAAGGCCTGGGCACCTCATGAGGCGCCATAATCTTGGCCAGGCTTGACTTTGGGAAGGAGTGGAGCTGCCTCTCGCAGGCCGTGCTGAGGCCCTGGCAAGAGGACCCTAGGCTCTCCACTGACCAGCCTCCGCAGACCATTGCTCTGGAGATAATCAGGGAGCACGTCTTCAACCGCCTCCATGCTGTAAGTTGCGGTTAGTCGCTGCACATATACAGGTCCTTGTTGCTCGATCTACAATAGTGATGCTGCTACTGGTGGCTGCTCTGGTCTTTGAAAGGACCGTATTTCACTTTTGGGACTTTTTCAGACATCAGTGCGCCTGACAGAAGCTGCTTGCACCTGTGTGGTGCAGGAACTGCCGTACGTTGTGGAGCTGGACTTAGTCTCGTGGGTGGAATTGGACGACGGAGCTCTCCGTGTCACTGTGCTGCTGCTTGTTGACTCCTCTGCCCACCGCGCCATCGTGCTGGGCAGGGACGGCGCCACCATAAGGTGGGACTATGCTCACAGCGGGGGGTGCTGCCTCCCTATGAGTGTCCAGCATGAACCATTTATGAACTCACTGATCCTTTGCTTCGAGTCAGGCGCCCACCACCAATATGTCTCCACTGCTTGCGGCCTTGTTTGTTGCATTGCACATGTCAGGTTTGCTGTCCCAATATGCTTCTACTTTTCATTGTTTTGTTTGGAATCAACACTAGCTCAGTCTTCAAATTCGCAACTCCCAGCTAAATCGAATTGCCCCAGAGCAACTAAGCATCTCAATGAGGTGCTTCATAATGCATACTCTGCTCTGCTAGAACCAGTGGATGTGTACCTTATGACATTCTCTTTAACGATGATTGTGCTGCAGACAGATTGGGACGGGAGCCCGTCTCGATCTGCAGGCGCTCTTTGTGCGCGCAGTGCACTTAGTCATTGATGTGAAGGTTCGGCGGACATGGTCAGGGTCACGGTAGCCCTGGCCAAGCTCAAAGGTGTAGGAACCAAGGCCTTTGTAGTTTTTCAGCTAGATGCTGGAAGCATACCTCATGTATATACGCAAGAGAGGATTTTAGTTGTCGTCCTTACCACCTCTGCAGGCTCGTGAGACACTGCTTTCAGTGAGCTGGTGTAATGCTTGCAACACGTTGTAAATCTGAAGCGTTGTAGAGGGACATGGGCTATCTCGTAGCCCGTCGAGATAGCCCATCACAGGCTGCAAGTCTGATCAGGACACAGACTCATGAGCATGCAATAGATACCACTCTTGACGCCAAGCTCCTGCATGACCAAAGCACTTGCGGGTCCTTCGCAGCATGATGAACAGCAATGAGCTTGATGAACAGCAATCTCTTGCCAATTTTTATCCCATCTTTAGCTCAGAAAGGCAGCAACTTGTGTGTGTGGCTTAGGATGATGTAGCCATCCCAGCCCCAGGGATTGTTATCGGGACTGAGCATGTAGCAGCCGACTCCTACAGCAGCCGCGGCTGCCAACGCAGCTGTGGCAGAGATGCAAGCAGGCAGGCCAGAGCACTTCTTCAGAAGACTCCGGCAAAAGCCATCCGCTGTGGCAAGTGCCTTCTCCAGCTCCTTGTCCCCATTGGCCACCTTGAGTGCTTCTGCGTGCTGTCATTGCATCACAAGCAGTCCGGATCAATTCGCTGCCACATTGACCACGCAGTCTGTTGCATACCAAAGTCAATCCACAACAGGTGCCCACCTTTCGTCGCAGCGTCAAGAGGGTAAGCTTCAAGTCTTTCAGGGGTACGAGGGAATTTCTGCAGTCCTGCCAATTTCGTGCCAAGTGGCTAAGCACCCTTGTGCTGGCTTTCAGGTGCTCCAGGTGGTGTTTCTCCTGGAAGGCGCCATTCAGCTTCTGTCAGCTTCTCCTGACAGCCAATTTTGCCAAAGTAGCTAACTGCTAGGACAAGGAAGATGCCAAGGTTGTCACAGAAGACAACTGCCTTTTCACTTTCGAAGATGTGGTTTACAACCTACCCACTGTTTGTAGCAATCGAAATTGTGTGCCAGCGACCACACAATAAGACTGCAGGCTTCATTGACGAGCGCTCCTGGCTCTACATCAAGGAGCAAAGGAGAAGCTTTCAGGAGAGAGTGGCGTGCAAAACAATGCCTGTACTACCTGTAAGTACAGTGAGCAAGTTGATCACAGTTGCAATAGACTTGGAGTAATACCATCAGCAAGCTGATATATCTTTCAGCACACTTCATCTGACATCTAGTGTTGACCAACATTTTGGAGCTTTTAATTTCTTGGTCATTGTCCAGGCAACCCAACATTGTTCAAGACCAGGCGGCTTGACTCCACATTCGATACCATGTGCAGCAACAACAGCAAGACATTTGGGATGCTAGGAAGTAGCAGTTATCAACATGTTACTCACCCTCTGCAGCAGCTACCAGACTAAGTGGGAAAAGCTGTAGGGCAACTGGCTTCGTAGCTCTGCTCGTCATGCCGCCTGCCAGAGCAATCTCCCGCACAAGAGGATAGATTGACTGAAAACGGTCTGAGGCCTGGCACACCAGTACCAAACTTCTGCATTAGATGAGCCAAGAGCCTGCTGGACACGCTTGCCAACCTTCTTCTCTTGCAGTTCAAAATGAAGATGGACACTTGTGGTCACCCATCACAGCAGTCACTAGTTTGTGAATTCAGCACAGCCTGCATAACCCTGTATGCTTCAACATGGATCGCACCTTTGTCTTTGCTGATGGGCTAGGGAAGCTGGCACGCATGACAACATTCAGAGCTGCTGGAGGCACCACTCTCTCGCCCTTTCTGGAAGCACCTTTCAAAAGTACAGCACGTGCCTTCGTCGTGTTTTCCAATATGACACTGCCAAGGGCGACACAAGATTGAGGAGGGGCTCTACAGTGCAACTCAGTATTTGAATCTCTCACCTACTGGCCTTCGACAATATTGCAACATACATGGGAGTGCACATTCAACTCTCTGGCTTCACTTGACACCAGCTTCAGTAATGGAGCGCATAAGAAGGGCCGACGGTGTAAAGAGTTGACAAAAGCAACGCAAAGCAAGCATGAAGATCTCTGCACGATTCTTATGCTTGCAATCTCCATAGAGAGATTGTCTGTCTATGCGGGCTCTGTTAGAAGTACCTCTCGAGGAGCTGGAGAGCGAGGTCTCGAGATAGAGGTGAACTGGCATTCCCACAGGCCAGGGGTGCAACATTTTGTATCCAAAGCATCATGCCAATTACCAAGTCTCCAAGTGCAGCCTGCAGTACAATTGATTGTTGCGCATAAACAAAAGCAAGCCGCATTCACAATAAACATTCACATGCACTTAGCAACAGTCCAAGAGGCTGCAAGCTCCTGAGAGTCCGGGCTTCTATCGAAGCGTGTATCAGAGAAGCAAGGGCCCAAATCCAGGGGCATGCATATGTCGTACTTGACTGTAGACCCAGATCATGAAGGGTAGCTTCTCAGGCCCCTGGAATTGGGCGTTGCTGCGGAGAAGCTCAGCCTCCTGCAACAACACTTCTGGCCTCTTCCGAAGGACAATGGCCAAAAGAACTGCAACTCCCACCTGTCAGCAAAACAGGACTCAGCAGTGCTAGGCTTGCATACTCATTCATGATGCTAATTTTCTGCTGATGCATCTGTTTCTGTAACGCATTTGCTTCCAAAACCAAGGGTATGACATCCCATTGACCATTGACAATGAGCAATGAACTTAAATTGACTAACCCTAGCTCTCGCAGGGCCTGTGGCCAACTTTGACTTCCCAGCTGGTGCTGCAGCTGCAGCATCCTCCAGCAATGCCTTGACAAGTGTGAGGTTGAATTTGGCAAGCTCCTGAAGAGGTTGTGACAGCAACCAATCTGATGTGATAGCAACAATAGCCTCTGGGATGTGTATCAGAGGTACCTAATCAGGTAATGCAGCATAGGAGGTGAGTATCACATAAATTGACCGTAGTTTTCGGTATTTGTCTCTCAACTTTAAGCATTAAGGAGAGCAGCATCAAGGTGAATATGAAAATTGGTGCCTCATGCATTGCACTCTGCCAATCGGCCTGCCCCATCTTAAAGCTTACCTCTGCAGCCTTGGCAACTGTGAGGTTTTTGAATATTCTGGACCAGCTGAAGTGTGATGGGGTGATTGTGCTGAACTTTCGGTCAAAGTAGTCTGCACAGCGCATGAGCTGCACTGTTGCTGACGTCTTGTACTGGCGCTGAAGCACAGAGAACGCAACACAAGGTCAAGGTCAACGACACTTCTGCCCTGGAGCACAGCTGAAGCTGATGTACGCGAAGGTGGCTCCCAGAGAGGCACAAAATCTTGCAGGATAGAAGATTCTTCCAAGGTAATGCTCAGAAGCGTGCAGAGTAGAAGAGGCACCAAATGCTAAGACCTGTATTTGACCCCCATTCCGGAGCCAGAAGGGAGGCTTACTGAGTACTCAGCCAGGGAGGAGGTAAGCTCCGCCGTGTCCATAGCCTGGGCGCAGTCTGCGACGGAGATCCTAGGCCGCCTCGCTTTCCTGGCTTTCCCTGCATCCGGCCGCTCCAGCTCTGATCCCTCGCCCCGGGCGATGGCCTCCTCCTCGTCCTCGTCGTCGTCGAAGCCATCGCGCTGATACTCCCCATTGGCAGCAGCAGCAGCAGCGGCCGCCGCTTCCCTTGCCTTGTACCTGGCCTGCCGCTCGTCGCCCTCGCTCTCGAGCGCCGAGAAGATGGACAACTCCGGCTCGCGCGCGCCTCTGGAGGCGGCAGCCGCCACTAGCGGCTGCGCGGCAGCGCCTCCTGCAGCCGCCGCTGGCCGCCGCTGGCGGCTCTCCTGCCGCCTCACACGCTTGACATTGGTCACCTCCTGCCAGCTGCTGTCGGCGGCGGCGGCTGGCGCGTCGTCCTCGGCGGCCGTGGCGACGGACTCCTGCGGCTCCATCCACGAGTACCAGGCCCTTTGTATCGATGGGCCAAGCTAGTCCGCAAGCCCTAGACAGCGGATGGCCAGATCAGCCGTCGACTAGCCACGGACGCCGGCTCTGGCGAAAGTCGCGCCGCGGGCAGGAAGGCGCTGCCGTCTGCGCGAGGTGTCAGAGCCAACGCCGGCGGCGGCGGCTGCGGGGGCGGCGGCGGCGGTGGCTAGGTGGAGCGGGGGGGTCGGCGGGCCGGCAGATCGCCAGCGCTGGGGGCTGGCAGGCCGGGCGGCTCGGGCAGCTGGCCGCTTGGGTGGTCAAATCAAAAGCGGCAGTCAGCCCAAAACGCGTAAACCCGAACTCACGAAAGAGCTTAGTGTGTCCGACGAGAGGGGCCGGTGGCGGGCTAGATGGGGGGCCTGTGTTCCCGCACAACTGCTGCTAATAATCGACGGTTGCAGAATACCACATTGTGACTGTGAGTCACTGAGCGGTGCCAGAGTCAACCAGGTTCCAACCGGCCGCCCCGCTCTGGCGGCCGTCCGAGCCGGCCCCGGTTGCGTCTGGCCGAGGCGCTTGAGCGCCAGCCCCTTCAGCCCTACCGACGGCAGACTCTAATACTGACGCCCTCGCGCTGCCTCCTCACCGCGGCGCCCGCGGCGCCCGCCGCCGCCGCCGCCGCCGCCGCCGCAGCCGGCCGCCATGGTGTGGTGCAGCTACTGCGGCAAGGACCAGGACGCGGAGATCGACGAGGCCAACGGCTTCACGTGAGTGCTTGCCTTGGGTGGCTGCACATGGCGTCCACGCCGCTTTGTCCGCCTTGCCAGCAGGCTGCCCCACTGAGGCACTTACACCGTCACGACCCCGACGGGGTTGTTGCTGAATTCCAGGTGCTGCACGGGCTGCGGGCGCGTGCTCGACGACAACATCTACTCCACCGACCCGACCTTCAGCAAGGGCGCTGGTGGTGCGGTGAGCCTGCGCCAATGCTCCGCCTGGTTCAGAACGGCTCCAGCACGTCCTCGTGGCTAGTCCCTACCCGCCGCTTTGGGCCAAGTCGATTGCAGTTGCTTCACCGTGGAGTGCTCGCCAAGGCAGACGACATAGACTGGCGAAGCAGGACTGCAGGACAGTCCGCCTGTTCCTATAATCATCTGAGCTTGTCTTCGCCATCCGGGTCTGTCTAGGCACACTGCCCTTGGCCAGCTTGACAGACTTGGTTGAAAGAAATTGAAGCGATTTACTCGCAAGGGTTTTGTCTCGTGTCAGTGTGAAAAGATGATGTGATGGGAAGCTCCTTACATCAGGCCCTAGCAAACCCAATATCCGTCAAGGATGCGATCCTCTCTCGCCCCTTCTTCAGGGAAAAGGGCATACCTCCATTGTGCTGTAGATGAGTTGCCTGAAGAGTGTTCATATATGTGCAGAGTCAAGTGGATGGCAACTTTGTGGCCGACGGAGTTGTGCCCAGCAGCTTCGGTCGGCTGGGGGGCGCACGGGGCCGCGTGTTTGGCTACCAGGCTGACTCGCACGAGAAGACGGTCAGCAAGGGCAAGCATGAGATTGTGGAGATAACGGAACGTCTCAAGATTCGGCCCAAGGATGAGATGGTCAATGCTGCCCACAGGCTCTACAAGGTGCACGTCTCAATATTCCAAGTCTTTGTAGAACTTGTGATAATTGGCGAACTGGTGAAGGCCTGGGCTTTGGAAGGTCTGGAGAGTTCTGGAATGCGTCTCCAGGGTTGGAGCCTAGGTCATTGGCTGCATTTACAACATGCACCATGATTGGTGGAGCAAAGGGCTAGGTGGATTTGTGGACAACCTGCAGTACCTGCTGCTTCTTGGGGCGCCCCAGCTTGAATCCTAAATTGTTTAACGGTGTAAACCGAAGCCCTACATCTCAAAACCCTACCAGCCCCAGTTGACTGATCAGTACTCGCGCCATTGGGCCCGTTCAGCTTGCTGTGCAGCGCAATTTCACAAGGGGTCGCCGAACGCAGCATGTCGCTGGCGCCTGCCTTTACATTGTCTGCAGGTGACTCATCATCCAGACACCTCAAACAGCCTGCAGTGACAATTTCTTTTAACTGCATGACATTGCTACAGCCAAGCAGCAGCATGACTAGTGTATAAAGAAGGACTCGAAAAGGGCAAGGTGCAAGTCAAGAGGCTTACTTGAAGGCTTCATTGAAGTATCAGCTCTACAAAGGGGTGGAACACTATCATCGCCATTGCCATCCATTGCCATACACTGAGAAGCCCCTGTGCGGCATGCTGGCGCAGGCAGGAGAGCAAGCCCTACATGCTGATTGACTTCTCGGACACGCTCCAGACAAATGTCTACGTGCTTGGGGCAGTTTTCCTGCAGCTCTGCCGTCTGCTCCGCTTGGAGCAGCATCCCATAATGCAGCGCCCAATCGACCCGTCACTCTTCATCCACAGATTTGCTGACAGTAGGTTCAGGCACCTTGACCTCCTCCTTTATAATCAATATTCCTTACTCCTACTACTCACCTATGTCCGTCTACCTTCTTGAGGGCCCTTCTTGTGCATGCTCAAAAGGTACCTCTGCCTTAGCCTATCATCTGAGTTCTTACAAGCGGGAAGGGTGTTGGTTGTCTTGGTCTGTAAATGCAGGGCTTGAATTTGGGTCTAAGATGCACAGTGTCGCAAATACCGCTCTTCGGCTGATGGCCAGCATGAAGCGGGACTGGATGCAGACGGGCCGACGACCAAGTGGTGTCTGTGGTGCTGCCCTGTTCATATCCTCCCATGTCCATGGCTTTGAGCGATCTAAACGCGACGTGGTATGGACCCAGTCATGCTGCTGAGCTTGTCTAGCATCTCCACAAGATGCAGATATGCATCTTGTGTTGTGCTCGTTCATACTATGTTAACAGGTCTGCCGATGGCCACCTAAGCAGTGCATTTATTGCATGTGCAGGTCAGTGTGGTGCACGTTTGTGAGGCAACTCTGAAGAAGCGGTTGACCGAATTTGAGAGCACTGAGTCTGGCAGCCTAACTGCTGAGGAATTTGACAAGAAGGCCAAAGAATATGAATGTCAGCAGCGAGCCATGCAGTGTCTTCCTGCTCATCATGAGAATGGGCAAGCACTAGTTTTAGCCGCGTCTAGCTTGAACAAGGTCCTGTGTGAGCACAGGACCACTGGGGCCTTCCACCATGCGCACGGCCTCTGCCGTGCTTGCTATGACGAGGTTAGTTGCTGCTTGAATATGATGAAGCGCTTTGCCCAATTTCTCCATGACGGTGGACTGTGCCATGTGCTGTTTATTGACTTGTGCCATGGTCGCAACTTGCTCTGTTGGAAATTGAGACGGTTATAAGTAGACAGCATTATTGCATAGCCAACTGTTGGCCAGAGACGGTTGCAATTGTCATTTGCATGCTCACTGACCATGCATGTTCCACAATGCAAATGTTGGAGTGTGCTCTGCTGCGCAGTTTGTGTCAGTGAGTGGGGGCGTCGGTGGCGGGTCAGCTCCACCATCGTTCCAAAGGGCTGAAAAGCTCCGGCTCGTCCAGAAGCAGCTGAGTCAAGGGTAAGCTAGAAGGCTTGCTGTCTGTCTCCTGGCAAATGTTCTTCAGATGTTTTTCTGTAAGCATGGCATGATTGTGAATCACTACATCTCGACCACTGCTTTCCCGATTCAGAGAGCAGACCCTGGCAGTGGAAGTCATCGAGATTCTTCCGAACAGGTGCATTCCTGCTGAAGATGGTAGTTATGAGGAGGAATTGCTGAGAGCAGAGGCTAGAGCTGGTGAGCGTGAAGGGTCATTGGAGACTCTAGGAGGTGAATCAGGTGAGGGCAGAACCATTCGAGGACAGCAAAGAGGTAAAGGAGAGTCAAAGGGGACTGCAGGCCAAAGATTGACAACCAAGCGGCAGGAGAACTTGGAAAAGGTACACTATCTGATCCACGCACAACTGTTTCACTCAGGTGCGCAGTTGGTATGCAGTTCCAGACTCTGGCATCTAATGGATTGAGGGTTTCAATGGCGAAGTTGTGTCGATGATAGTGATGTTCACTGCTCTTCTTGAATGAAGTGGACTTCCCCAACCATGAAGGCCAAAGATGTCAAATAAACCAACTTGAAGTGGCTACCGCTGGCCAGTCAGGTTTTCCTAGTTTCAAGCTCGTACTTAAGCTTGATCATGATGATTGATGTTGGCATCACGTTCATACGTCTCATACAACTATTACATGGTCCTGGCGAGTTGCAGGACTTGGAAGCTGCGCTTGGACGGGAAGACCTCTCCCAGTTGGCAGCTACAGCACTGCCTTCCTCGGCATTCTCCAGATCTTTGCCACCACTCAGAGCATGCAGTCTGCTTTCAACTCCGCCACCAGATTTTGCTGCCAGCCCTTGTGACGCTCTGGCTGCAAGCAACACTCGACTCAGAGGCTCAAGCACGCGACTTGAGGGCCTTGGGTTATCAGAAGCATTGTGTCCCCCGCGGGTTGTCTCAGATAATGCCTCTGAGCTGGCGCACACGGAGTGTACATCTGCTGTTGCCAACCCTGCTGCGGGGAGGATCGAGAGCAAGGCTAGGGAGTTGGAGAGTGCACAGGCTGTTGACACGAAAAGCGACGTTGGCGATGCTGAGGATGCTGATCTTGCAACTTTGAAAGCGTCATCTGGCCCTGAAGTACGAGGAGGGGAAGATGACGAAGAGAACGTTTATGAGGCCACTGCTGACAAAGAGGAGACGCTCTCCGACATTGATGATGACGAAGTAAGTATTGTCGCCGCCGATCCTTCTTCTCAGCTATGAGATGGCTTGTCCAGGTAAACATCTCTTTTGCAAGGCCTAGTCGCTGATGATCAACTTTGTTGTCTGTAGGTGACTGGTTATCTGCTGCAGGAGGAGGAGGTACGCTTGAAGACCATTGTCTGGACAGAGATGAATAAAGAGTATCTCCAGCAGAAGGAGGCGAAGGAGGCTGCCATAGCTGCAGGGGAGGCAGCGCATGCTGCTGCTGTGGCTGCTGCCGCGCAAAATAACGCGGGTGCTTCTGAGCTTGCAGCAGCTGCAGCTGCTGCAGTGGCCATGATGAAAAGGGTGATCTGATTATGATCCTTTGCCCTATCTCTTCATGCCCACGTTGGTGATTAGAAGTGCTGCTTGCATAAATCTTGTTCAAGATTTTTCCCACTTTCTGGAGTCAGTACATTAAGTGGTGGCTGATGACACTTTAGCCTGCGTGTGTAGGAACGAAAGCAAAAGAGAGCTGAAGAGGCAGGCACCATCAAGCGTCAGCCAGCAGAGACAGCTGCAGAGGCCACGCAGCAGATGCTTGCAAGCAGGGTCAGGGCACATGCCACGAGCTGCTTGGGGATGTGCTGCTTTGGGGCCCTCGGGGGCCCCCTGTCTGACTGATTCTGTGTAGCATGCTTTACAGTGCTGGTGATGATTTGAGGTTCTTCGGTATGAAACCCAATGAAGCCATTCTGGTCCTGAGGCGCACGTTGTTGGCTGCCATTGTTCTCACCTGCAGAAACTCAGCTCGAAAGTCAACTACAGTGCTCTGGCCCAGCTCTTCAACAATGACATTGGCAGCCCCAAAACAGCAGCGCACCCATCAGGTAGAATTGAGCTTGTACTAACTAGAAAATAACGTGGTTCGTCCAGAGCAGATTGGAAGAATGCTTGAGCACCTATTCTGACGTTGCCCACCTTAAAATTAACCCAGCTTAATATGTAGCTTGATAGTGTCCAAATGAGTAGTCCTAGATATGCTGTACCCGAAGAGTGAGTAGGCTTATCGTTATTGCTATTGCCTGCGCTCCTTCTGTAAGGTCATTCTGTCAAGGCTTGCCTGTTGTCACAGGGCCTGGGCAGGAGGAGTTTGTTGGTGAAGGTGCCACGTCTGATGCCCTTGCAAGGTCCCAATCATCCCACCAAAAGCCAAGAGCAACAAGCACAGCAGAAGGTCAAGGGGCAAAGGCAACAGGCACTGCCATTGGCATGCAAGGGGACCGAGGGCGAAGAAAGCGGGCTACGCAACAAGTTGGCGCCAGAATGCACATTGATAAAACAGAAAGGTCCCCTTTTGCTCGAACTCACAGCGACAGCGGTGTTTAGGTGTTGAGCTTGTGCTTATGTGCAGCATGATGCTGACCTTCTTCTCTTTGTCCGCAGTGTCCTGACAAGACCTGGGCAAATATTGACTTGTAAGATCCTCTGGCCTGTGCAGAGCTGTTGACGAAGTGGAAATTGGAGATGATTTGGCACCAGCATCAGGCCAACATCATTCACAACTCTCTAAACATCGAAAGAATCGGGAGGCATGTGGATCAGCCAGGCAAGGGGAAGTTTTGGGACTGCAAGGAGATCAAGCCAGAGACTGGCGTCCAACTGGCCAGATGGAGATGCAGTCACCGCCATTTAGCCAGCAGAAACTGCAAAAGCGAGTGAAAGAGGCGGAGGAGAGGAGAGCGGCTGAGGAATCAGTGGGGTTACATAGCGATATCCGGGAGGTCATGGAAGTCGAGATGGACCCTGAAGATGAATACAAGATGTACTAGCTGGCGTGTATGTGCACAACCTTTGGTGTAACGTGTATCGATGTCTTACTTTGTCTGTGAGCACCAAAAATGGCACTCTCATTATGGGAGTCCAATATAGCATAAACGGGCACAAAGTGCCATTTTTCAAGGGCGTCCCATAAATGTCAGCTTTGAGCAGGCAGCTGCAATGGCTAGCAAAGGCCCTGGACAATGAGCTCAAGGATATCAGCCAAGGAGCGTGATGGTTGGCTTTGCACCCTTACCCAGGAGAGGAAAGGCTTTGGTGTTCAGCTCAGCTACTTCCAGGTTTTGTGCTGATGGCAGAAAAGTGGGAGCAGCCAAGACCTTATAGAAGACGTGCTTCCTGCTTCCTTTGAGGCTGGCTCTGTGACTCCTGGTACTGCTCTCTTCTCTCCTTGCCTTACATCTGTGTCAGTGGACATCATCCGAGCAAGCTCTTCTCAACTTGGAGCTGGAATTGACGCAGCCAACATAGATGAACGAGCGAGTTTAGGAGAGCAGGCAGCATGGCAAATTTCAAGTATGCATTAATACCATCGCAGTGGGGCTTTCTGGGTCCAAGATCAGAGAATTGACAAAGGTCGATGGATGACCAAGGAAAAGAGGCAGCCTAAAGTTGGGCCAATGTTTTGAAGCTGACCACTACCAGGTTCTAAGAGCCAGGATCAGTGCTGAAACATAGGAACAAAGCTTTGAAGTAGAGGATGCCTGGAGGCCTGCTTCCGCTTTGTCTTAAGGAGAAAGGGCCACTTTAGGAGGCGGTCATGCTGCACTGTACATTCAATCACCGACTTTTTGGCCGAAGGCGGGAAACCCCATGACCACTGCTTCGATACTTCTGCTCATTTAATCAGAAAGTAATCGAGCAATTGGCAATCGTAGGTCGTTTCTGGACCAAGTGGGAACACGTGGCAGATACTTGCCTCCTGGCTGACAAGGAAGTCCACAGGCTAGGTCATTCATTCGGATGGACGTGTCAAAGCTCATGTCACCAAATAAAATACTCAATGCTTATTGAGTAGATCACTCTCATTTGTAAGTACAGTAAGCAGCAGCAGTTTCTCTATGCAGCAAGGTAAACCCGGTTGCGTTACGCACTCACGTCCCGCCAGAAAAGCCTCGTCAGTGTCGGCAAGGATTTGGCCGCAAGCATCCAGATGCTTGCAGCCTATGAGATGAAGGTACATCTGACGAGAAAAGGCCACAAGGCGAAATCAGCACCGCGAGCATTTTCAGGCTAGTGCCTTGCACCAGAAAGCTGGGCGAGCTCTAGTAGGTGGCAGAAGGGCTCCGTTCCTGGCATCTAGTATTCATGCATCGAGTAGTGACCTTTATGTTTTGACCCGTGGTTATTGAGCGGGTCAATCTGCTGTAGGTTATGTAGATTTTTAGATGTGCTTGCCTTTGTACCTGGCCATTTGGACTAAATTTCTTTCTAATACTCGGTGCCTTCTTTGCAAGAAGAAGCAGGTCTTCGAAATGGGGCGAGGGCTATGAAAAGCCAGGCCAGAAAAGAATGAATAAGAATGAGCGATGTACTGAATCTGACAACCTAGCATTTTGGTAGACGTGTGGCGGCATCGGGAGTTGGCCCAGTAGTGAAACACAATGTCGGTCCCGCATCACATCCTACTACCGACACGACCTCAAGAAGGGAAGGCGCGCGGGGCGCATGAGTAAATTGGAGGCCAATTCAAGCCAATACATTGTTCAGGCAGAGTCTAGGGCAAACTAAACAGGGCTACATAATACGGAAAACGAAATCAAGGTGCCTAAGGTGACATCAAGAAGGAAGCAATGTGGTGGCTGGAGTCAATGTAAGACAAGACAGCGTGTGCTTCAAGTCGTCGTCTGGGCTCGTCATGCACAGCCACCAGCGCCGTGACACAAGATCTGACACGAGACGGTGGTGGGGCACATGACTAGACAAGTGTGAATGGGACCCACGTATGGGATGAGGGAGGGAGGGCAGGGCGGAGGTGGCCCGGGCCTCCCTCATCCCCTACACCCCCTGTTCGCTTTTTCTCCACGCTCGGCGCCGCGCCCGCCCGCTGCGGCGGCGGCGGCGGCAGCGGCGGCGGCGGCGGCGCCATGGGCAAGAACGAGTTCCTGACACCCAAGGCGATTGCGAACCGCATCAAGACCAAGGGGCTGCAGAAGCTGCGGTGGTACTGCCAGATGTGCCAGAAGCAGTGCCGCGATGAGAACGGGTTCAAGTGCCACTGCATGTCCGAGGGCCACCAGCGGCAGATGCAGGTGTTCGGCCAGGCGCCGGAGCGCGTCGTCGACGGGTACACCGAGGAGTTCGAGCGCACGTTCGTGGAGCACGTCCGACGCTCCCACCGCTTCTCGCGCGTCGCCGGTGAGCTCCGCATCGCCCGGCCGGTTTACACTCATGATTAGCCAAAGCACATCAGGAAATCCAAGCCTTGACCCCTAACTGCTTGAGCTGCCCGCCCTTGGCTCGCTGATTGAGGGATCTCAGCCCTCAATATGCAGACAAAGGCAAGCGGTTATTACTCCAGAAACCCGGATTCATTGGNACGGCGGGCCGCGGGGGGGCCCGCCGTCGTCGTCGTCGGCGTCGACGGCGGCGGCGGCCGCGGAGTTCTACCTGCCCAACTACCGGCTGGGCAAGACGCTGGGCATCGGATCGTTCGGGAAGGTGAAGGTGGCGGAGCACGTCCTCACTGGCCACAAGGTGGCCATCAAGATCCTCAACCGCAAGAAGATCAAGGCCATGGACATGGAGGAGAAGGGTGAGCCCCGTCCCTCAGCTGTAGTGAACACTGTCAGAGCCGCTTGCCAGTCAGCTCGCTCAACTGGGACTGCTGAGCGGCCTGCAGCTCTTGGTGCCCATGCTCGCTACATGAAACAGTGGTTACTAGTTACAAGACCAGCAGTGCTGGTGTTGGCAACATTGCACATGCCGCGTGTTTGTTGGGCAGCCCCGTGCTCATGCTCGCGCTCAGCCTTGGCCCGTCGCCTGACGGGCTCGCTGGCCTGCAGTGCGGCGTGAAATCAAGATCCTGCGCCTCTTCATGCACCCGCACATCATCCGCCTGTACGAGGTCATTGAGACGCCGACCGACATCTTCGTCGTCATGGAGTACGTCAAGTCTGGCGAGCTGTTCGACTACATTGTCGAGAAGGGCCGCCTGCTAGAGAATGAGGCCCGTCGCTTCTTCCAGCAGGTCTTTCTTGGCCCCCATGCCATATGCAGTTATTATGCCCAATCTACTGCCGCGATGCGTCATGCGCAAGGCCAGTCGTGGCCAGTCTATTGTGTTGATTTCCCCAGAAGCTCTGGGCATTCAGATTCGTTCCTTCAGTTGATCTCAGAATCGTCCGTGGACCAGACGATTCTGAGAATCTTGGAATGATAGCTAAGGCTTACAGAGAGCTGCAAGTTGCAGTTGATTGACTTCAGTAGTGGCAGTAGATGCTGAGCTGCAAATTCTGTCCTCGCTGTCAATGTTGGCGCAGATTGTGAGTGGCGTGGAATACTGCCATCGCAACATGGTCGTGCACCGCGACCTGAAGCCCGAGAACCTCCTCCTGGACTCCAAATGCAATGTCAAGATTGCTGACTTTGGCCTTTCCAACATCATGCGCGACGGCCATTTTCTCAAAACATCCTGCGGCTCCCCAAATTACGCCGCTCCTGAGGTACCTTCGACGGCCATGTCAGAGATGCTAGGTGTGCACCTTCTCCCAAGTTGCTGGATCACTGACTGGTAACTTTAGTGACAGACCTGTATGCTCTCTCAGAAATATTACTCTGCCTCGATATGCTAGCTGACGCTGTCTAGCTGATTCTGTGCACATTCACAATACACGCAGGTGATATCGGGTCGGCTGTATGCCGGCCCTGAGGTCGATGTATGGAGTTGCGGCGTCATCCTTTACGCACTGTTGTGCGGGAGCTTGCCATTCGATGATGAGCAGATTCCCAACCTCTTCAAGAAGATCAAGGTTACAAAGTTCTGCGCCTGCTGCAGACTGCAGACTGCAAAGCATCTACTCGTCTTCAAGGCATCGTGAAGGAGTGCATAACATAGCTGCAGGTTACCCAGAAAGCAAATGCAGGGCTTCTGCTCAAAGCATTGGGTGTTTCATAGTCCCATCAGGTCAATGTTCTGCGCCACTTGTTGGGAGCTCGGAACTGGAGGGCCTGAGCATGCGCCTGCTGATCCTTCACAGGGCGGCATATACACGCTCCCAAGCCACCTGTCCCCGGGGGCGCGGGACCTCATTCCCAGGATGCTCCTGGTGGACCCCATGAAGCGCGTCACAATCCCTTGAAATTCGGCAGCACCAGTGGTTCCAGGCGCACCTCCCGCGTTACCTCGCCGTTCCGCCCCCCGACACTGTTCAGCAGGCCAAGAGGGTACGGTATGGCATGAGCGCAAACGCGGGTAGCAAACCGCCTGTCATAGCAGATCTAAGATGGACTAGCACAAGGTGTGTTAGCGAGGGTGTGGTATGTCACCAGCAACCTTTGGATTTGAAGTTGTAAATTGATGGGTGCTGACATGCCAAGCTGTGTGCAGATTGACGAAGAGATTGTGCACTCTGTTGTCAAGATGGGCTTTGAGAAAATTCAGCTCATTGAGGCTCTGAGGAATCGCATTCCGAACAAGGTGTAATCGTACCTGTAAATGTATACTGCAAGAGATGGCAAAGCAGATAGATAAGCTGCTTGTATGTAACTATTTTAGAAGCACTCATCTTGCAGAGTTGCACTTCATCAGTATACTGGCTTTATTGTGGTGCCTTTGCACACGTGCCTGTGAATAACACGTCAATCCTTGCAAACATGTGATGTTCCCTGGAGTGAGCAGGCTACGGTGGCCTACTATTTGATGCTGGACAACCGGCGCCGCATCTCCAGTGGCTACCTTGGGGCTGAGTTCCAGGAGGCTCGAGTACGTGGCAGTCTTCCCTTATTGTAGAATGTGGCAGCTGCTACTTCAGGAACTCCTGAGGTTTCAAATAGAGGTTACATGTTTCACCGTGCAGGACCTGTGATTGTTAGACGCTTTCTTTGATGAACTTGCCCTGCACTGATGGCGACTTTGACACCTTGATCTGGTCAGGAAGCAGTGCCCCACGCAGGCGGCATGATGCTGGACCCCATGGGCAGCACGGCAAGCACAGGCAGGCCTGGCGGCCCTGTGTCAGTTGGCAGCAGCCCAGGAGTGAGGAGAGGAGTCTCTCCATCCATGGTGCAGCACCGTGTGATGGCTGACAGGAAGTGGGGACTTGGGCTCCAGGTCTGTCACACGCCCGTCAGCCAGAGTTGACCCGTTGAGCTCAATGAGCAAGCCAATGAGCTGCCGCTTTGTTGCTAGCTTAGGCCCCGAGTACAGCTTCATGGTTGTGAATGTGCTGCTGGATTCAGCGGCTCAAGTCAATCAGGACTCTTTCAGTCTGTATAACCTTGGAACAATTTGCTAGCATCATTCTCCTTGGGAGGTCCTGCAGTCCCGAGCACACCCAATGGAGATTATGGCGGAGGTGTACCGGGCGCTGCAGGAGCTAGAGATTATCTGGAAGAAGTTGGGCTTGTACAACCTAAAGTGCCGGTGGTCGCCAGCAGCAGCCGCCCGTGGCCGCCACCATCACCACCACCACCACCACGTTGGTGGCAGCCGCGGCAGCGGCGGCGGCGATGCCCACATGTTTACCAGCATGCCCGGCCACGGCGCCGAGGACGAGGACAAGCGCACCATCAAATTTGAGATTCAGGTGGCGTTGCTAAATAAAAGCTGCAGGATATGTCCTCATAGGTGTCTATGCAATGGGATGCGTGATCCTTGAAGGCTCCAGATAACGTGTGCTGGCGGTAAAGGCCATACGTTGACATGCAATGCAGTTACTGTAAATTTTGGCACCGTACCAAGTATACAATGTGAGATGGTACTGCAAGCCTCATGATGTCCTTTTGTTGTTGCAGCTCTACAAGCTACGTGAGGAGAAGTACATGCTGGACCTGCAGAAGCTGGAGGGGCCGCAGTTTAGCTTCCTGGACCTTGCAACATCATTTCTGACTGAGCTTCGCGTTCTCTGACGCTGGTGCTGGTGCCCGTGTCATTACTGCACTTGCCAATCCTGCAGCAGTACCCAACTGCTTTGGCGATCCCGCTCTTATCGCCTGCTTCACTACTGTCACGACCGTCAGGCATTTGCTCCATTCCTGCAAACGTCAGAGCTAGAGCTCCAGTATACTCAAGCTGCATTAGCAGCATGCCCTCAAGCTAGCTATGCGCAGGAGTCCTCTTTGCAGACCTCAACCCTCCTTTTTCGCAGCAGCTTAGTGCCCTTAGCCTTGGAGTCATTGAGATGTTGGGTTGGCAGAGGCTACATAGCGCTCGTTGGCTGAAGCTCCATGCTTTGGCAGCCCTGGCTGACCTGCCCCTGCTGCCGAAGGCCACCCGGCATTGCAGGCGCCTTCCCAAGGCTGCTCTGTGGGCAGGTCGCTGCAGCAAGCGCTCTGCAGCCTCGAAGCTGCAGCACAAGCGAGAGCTCGGAGCCTGCGGAGTTTTGCCAGGAGTGGCCAACAGCCAGAGGATGCAGTGTGGAGCCCGAATCCATGGGTGCCTTCGGTGTTTTGAGGTCTTTGGGGTGACGGTGGCGCTGTAGAGACTAGTATCCTGCTTTTTGCGCCATCCGGCCCTTCCAGACCTTGTCCAAGTCTTTGGGCTGGCGGCCTCTCACAGTCATTGCTGTCAATCTGGAAGAGCCGTTGTCTTGTTGTAGCCAAGGAGTGAGCTCTTCCAAAGGGGTTTGGGGCTGTGAATGGTCAGGCCGTGCCTTGGCTGCTGCCTCTGTATTCCGTCAGGGCGACGTCTTTCCGCCCTTTGCCTACTCCGACTTGCACTTACTGACTTGAGGTCACTGAGAGCCTCCCTGCTGGCTCTTAAGGATTAGTATCTTGCTTTTTGCGCCATCCGGCCTTTGCAGACCTTGTCCATCCATTCCTTTGGGCTGGCCTCTCACAGCCGCTTCTGTCAATATGGAAGCGCTGTTTCCGATGGCCAGCTTCCTGCTGGGCGGCCACCGTCACCGGCCACGCTGGCGCTCACGGGAGCCGGAAGGTGTCCCCGTCCACTTGGCCGAGGGTTCAGGGTTCAGGAAGGTCTGGAGGAAAGGCAGGGCTTGCTTGTGGGCTCCTCTCTCCACCAACTTGCTCGTCACGCCGTTGCCCGCCGCTTCCATGGGGAGCCGGTGGACTTCCCCGCCGCCGGGTCGTTGGCCCAGGTGTATCGCATGCGCCTGGCCGTCTCGCTGCAGAGGTCCATGGCCCGTGCGCTGCACCTGCGTGCTGGCCGAGCCCTTGCTGCTGCCTCTGGCTCTGGCCAGGGGACATACTTCCAGGAGCATAGCCTCTCCGACCTGCGCCTGCTTAGCAGGGGTTACTGAGTGGTTAGTAGCTGCTTTGTTTT